>OY992506.1:5471154-5779154 GCA_963921215.1 Scoparia ambigualis
CGCCTGCGCGGGATTAAATTACACTCTAGCGTAGGGCAGACAAGTCTACATGGAGTCGGTTTTGCCGCGATTCGTTTCTGTCACTGACGTTTTTAGCACAAACATAACGAAAACACAACGTATTAACTTTTTAATGCAATATTTGAAATCAATTTAGGGTTAAAATGGTATTCTTATTTTTAAGCAAAAAATATATCAAATGACGTTATAGAATATGATTATTCTACCAATATAGCTTTATAGCATAAGTTGTTAGAGAATATGAGTATTATATCAAATGAATAATATACGTAATGTTGTTATAGGAAGTGTATTTAGATCAAGTAAAAATTATATCCAGTGAACGTTATGTTCTTTGAAATTAGTTCATTTCTCAATATATGAAATGATACGCACCCATTGAAACCGGACGAAATTATGGTGAGTTTCGATGTGGAATCGCTGTTCACCAATGTTCCAATCAAAGAGTGTTTGGACGTAGTCCGGGAAAAACTGAAGGTCAACAAAATGCCGCGAAATTACATTGATCTGCTTGAGCACTGTTTGGACGGCAACTATTTTCTTTTCCAAGGTCAATATTACCTACAGATTGATGGTGTCGCAATGGAAAGCCAAGTCGCCCCGGTACTTGCCAACATCTGGATGGAACATTTTGAAGAGAAGGCACTGAGCTTCGGTCCGAAGACCTTCCGACTTTGGAAAAGATACGTAGATGACATCTTCAGCGTCGTTAAAGGAAGCAAGCAGGAAGTGGATCAGTGGATGCAACATCTCAACTCCTTTCACCCGAAGATGAGGTTTACATATGAGATGGAGGCGAATAGGTCGTTGTCCTTTCTAGATGTCAAGATGACCGTGAGACCAAATGGGTCCGTAACACACTGTGTTTACCGAAAATCCACGCACACGGATAGATACCTACACGCTACCTCACATCACCACCCTTGACACTTGCAATCCGTGATAACGTCACTAAAGAACAGAGCATTTAAAGCGTGAGCTGGATCATATTCAGGAGGTACTCAATAAAAACGGATATCGAGTGAATCGACTACGGAAGCAGCCGACTAAGAGTGACAAACATCCCGAAGTTAGAAGACAACCAGCCTATATGCCTTATGTTAAAGGAGTCACGGACAAGATCGGCCACATATTACGCGAGTACTCGATACCGACAATATACACTCCAGGCATAAAGGTCAACAACATTGTGGGCTCCCCGAAGGATGTTTTGCCACTTCAAACACCAGGCGTATACAAGATAGACTGCAGCTGCGGTAGTTCCTATATAGGCCAGACAAAACGGACTATCCATGACAGGGTCAAGGAACATATTGCGGCTGTGAAAAACTGCCAGTCTAACAAATCAGCTATTGCGGAGCATTTACTTGAAAGAGGCGCAAATCACTGGATTGAATTTCATCGTACGCAAGTCCTCTCCACAGATCGCCACTTTTATTCAAGAGTAGTGCGTGAAGCGATTGAAATTAAGAAATATCCGAACAATTTTAATCGGGAAGATGGTCACAAACTATCATGAGCGTGGAATCCAGTGTTTGCAAAAACGCCACTTCGTTTTAGTCCGCAATCTGCTAACTACCAGAATAAGGCTTGTATACGGAATAGGGACACCGTTAGTGTTGTGTGTGGCGGTAGTTGGATAAATAATGTGATGGTGGATGAAGACTCAGCGACGCAAACGCAGGCGATACACCGCGACAGCAGTCCACCCGTGACCACGGCCGGTGCAACTCGGTCGAAACGTCGGGTATAAAAGGTATGCTTAGAATGCCTTTACTAAGTAGTTTTGCGTTAAATCCCGTCTAAAGACGTGTGCATAATGGAACGCGAAAGTTTAAAATTGTATAATTAAAAATGGATCCTTATTACATTTTTTACTTGTTGTAAGAAATTAGAAAATGTGATTTCATGGTTTTTATATTCTTTTGTGAGTCGACTGAACAATATATCATTTTGTACACTTTTAGATTTTTGTTGTTGGAGTACCCGTGACTCCATCTATTTGGAACCTGAAAGGAGGCATAGGCAAAACTTTTGAATCGGGATGCCTGAATCGGGGGTGGGATGAGGGTGGAGAAGGTAGAGGGAGGGGGGAGGAATACCCCCCCCCCCACTTACCCCCCCTGCCGGCAAAAAGTAGTTTTTAAGTTATGTTAATTTTTGTATTTTGAGGTTATCGTAGTAAAACTTTTGAATCGAGTCGCCATAATTGGTGGGGGAAGGGGAGGGGAAGAATAAGGAGTGCCCCCCCACTTACCCCTCCTGCCGCAGACAAGTAATTTTTAAGTTATGTATTTTTTTTTAAATATGGAAATTTACAAAAATGTCGATTCTGGCGTTTCGCCGGCCGCTCCCGCGGAACGCTCGCTTCGCTCGCTCGGCTCGCGCGTTTTTGGTCAACATACTAACCTAACCTAACCTAATTAACTCTTGTTACTATGGATTCAACTATTATTGTACCGATAGTCGTTTCGGCACACGGCCTTATAGCGAAGAGCCTCGATCAACACCTAGAGAGGCTCTCGCTGAAAGGTTGGGTCAAGGGTCAGATGCAAAAAGCAGTACTCCTTGACACGGCACGTATTGTCAGGAGGTTCCTCACTCTGCAGCCCTAACCACCGATAGCTTGGGTCTATCCCCGCTGCCGGTGGCAACCTAGGTTAAGTTTTTTATAATATTTTATATTGAAAATATGTTTTTTAAATAAAATATTGTAAATAGTTTTACTTTATGATATATTTTAAATAAAGAGAATAATAATAATAAAATCAATTTATTTCTCTTTCACAATATACAATAAGTTTACAATGAAATGTGGTAACTACGTGGATATGAACATCGTGAGAGAGCAGAACCAGTGAGTGAGAATAGTGAGCCACAAATACAGAGTTTAAATATTAATTTAAGTCATTTATATAATACATATTTGTTAAATAAATCTCACAAATTCTATTGGAAGTTTACTGAACCTAGAGCGTCAACGAAATCCAATCAAATTGATCAAATTACTAGACACCGAATTTCGTTTATTTGATTTCGGGGAGACTGCGAAGAAACAAATAAAATAACACGTTAGAAGAGAAAACCCGTCATAATTTGAATACTTATTGGATTTTATTCTCTATATTATTCCTATCCACATTATTTTATTATTCTCGAAGGATTTCACGCTCAAATGACGTTTGCAAATGTTTGATTTAATAATTATTTTATTTTGGACGAGTAAAAATAACAAGAACAATTTCATTTGTTTAAGACCTAAAGTTTTTTATTAAAATATAAATTCGTGTTCGCATTCTCCGTATTCCCAAGTAATTGATGATATAACTAGGATTATATTTTTCATCAGCAAACTTTAAATTATGCGACTTATGCCTATTACAATAGGTACTATAGACACAAATAAAAATTGTCTCCTATACAGGAGTTTTAGTAATAGGTATAATAATCCCGCAACTAGATCATCGTATTAAATGAAAAAAAAATAACTGTGTGTAAGGAATAGTTGCTCGCTTGACAAATTGCAAAAAAATCGTAAAAAAAACCAGGAGTTCCATACATAGCTGCAAATTATCATCATAATCATCATCAGCCTATAAACGTCCCACTGCTGGGCATAGGCCTCCCACGTGGAGAATAGCACGTAGGAATATTGGGCCATAACCCACCACGCTGGCCCAATGCGGGTTGGTGGGTTTTAACGACTGCCATCTTACGACAACTACCGAGACCAACGGCTTAACGTGCCTTCCGAAGCACGGGAAATTATAGGTACTACTCGATAAAAAGTACAGAACAGCTGAGTTTTATCGCAATTTCAGAGTTGCTCCTATACGGTCCTACATAATATCTAACACCATGTAGTTAGTGTCCCAGACTGTCAGATAGTTAGAAGGATCGAGTTCGAACAACTTTTTCGCAATGCGGGCCGGGCACACGTAGAACGATTGCTTTCTACATTTTACCAATAATCCAACTGCTTTAGGTACAGACTTGACCAATAGGTAATAAAAGAAGTATAATAACCAATAATAACTTTCCCACTTTCAAATTTTCCAAAAATGTAGCTCAAGTTAAGTTTCTTTCGAAACTTGGTTTTTAGAAGCTAGATAACTGATAAACATACTTAAATACATACTCATTATACATGGATTACACTCAGATCCGAAAACAACTTAGACAAAAAAGGTAAATTCTAAATTGACTCAACCGGGAATTAAACCCGGTTATCTCATAGATGGTGAAGCCAGAACCGGTGTGCTAACCAATCGACCACAAAGGTCTTCCCACAGCTGGGCAATGAGACGAGACTATAGGTACTGTCAGTGTTCCCTTCACAAATAATTAATAAATATAAATGTATCCCCATAGTATCAATACAATGACTGTCCTTTATTTGACAATTTGATCCCATGTAAACATGGCCATCTACAAAGGAAGGTTAACAAAGGTAAAACTTCAACAATCGTATGACCACTAAGCATTAAAAAAGTGTATAATACTTAATGTCACTTCAAAGTTAACAAGCTTCTTAAACAGCGTCAAACCTGAAGAAAAAGTTTTAACCAGTTAACGTACCCCTCTCAAAGCACAAAAAAACTCTCGCCGCACTTTTAAAAGCTTTTAGGTGTAATCCTAGCACTCCGTAGTCCGCACTACGTCTGTTTTCATGCTTAATTAGAGTCCTCACTAATTAGCTACCTTTTTACTTTTCTGGAGAAGGAGGGAAGAAATATATTTCAAATGCTTCCGCTGTGCGACTTACTGGATTTTTTTGCTCCGAGACTTTTTAGCGAAGGTACAAGAATTCTGAGGCGCTTTAATTATTATTTTTGTGTAATATTTTAGATGACTTTATTTTTTTTAAAGATACTGTCTTAGATTAAAACAAAAAAGGGATACTGTACATCATTTTACTCAAGCAGACTGTGGGTTCCCAAAAATCTTACAGCGTCCTTTGCGTGCAACATAATAACGCGTTCAGGGCATTGCTGTGGCTGCCGCGACTTTGTAGCTGGTCGATAGTTTTCCGGCCATTCTTCGCAAAAAATCAGATTCTATGCTGCGACGCGTTCGTGGCAGCCGCAACAGTGTCATGGAGCGTCTATCTAATCGTGGGGATTGTCCGCTGATTAGCCAGTTAGTGTGTAGGGTTAAGTCTCTTCTTAATATCATTTGCTAACTTAGAATTTAAAATATTGTATACTAACACTACTGGATCTTTGTTGTGTGTTTGAAATAAATAAATAATTATTATATTATTATTATAAAGTATTTTAGACATCACTTATAAATAACATTTTAAAGCAACCCACTAACCTATCAGCGCATTGGGCCATCGTGATGGGTAATTGTGATGGGTAATTGTCCAACCTCCTCGTGTGCAGTTGAGCAAGTGGGAAGGCTTGTGCCAAGCAGTGGGACTTTTATAGGCTGATGAGGGCTTCTTATTCGTTAAATATACTCATAAAATGAATACTTTAATATTTCTCATTAAATAAAATAAATGAATTAACATTTTATAAGGTCAGATGTGGAAATTGCGAAATGTTTTTTCATTACGTGAATCCTGATTCACCTTGTGTAGGTTTTATTTATGTTTTAATTTATTCCTTGCCTTCTTGATTATTTGAAATAAATAAAATAATGTAACTAATGCGGACATAAAATGCAATAAAATCATGATTACGAATGTGGTTGTGGCGGAAAGGTCTCGCAGGTTCGAGTCTCACCTGAGATAGTAGTTCTTTCAACGTTTCACAATCTTTATGTATATTTGAGTGTAATCCAACTACGACACTAATTAATGGTTCAGTGGAAAGCAGCAGTGTTTACAAGTAATTTATTCATATGTAAACAGCAATAATTAGAAATTACATCAAACTGTTTCAGAGCTCAGAATAGTCGGTAAGAAGGGTTTATATGTATATCTGTATGCTAATGTTTTGCTTACATTTTATTAGTTTAAATAAGCACTAAGCATGTAGTACCTACGTAATTATTAATTTAGTTACCAGTTTTGTGAGCCAAATGATTGCAAAAGTATGGCAAAATTTCTTTAAAACATGGTAATTTTTTTTTAAATTTATAAACTCATATATATCACGCCCGTAAAGGGGTAATGGGAAAACTTACAGAAAACTTTTTATAGCAAAATTTACTTTCACAGAATGTGTTATTTTTAAAACATGTTTAAAAATTAAGCGTATTAATGCTAAAGTGACCAACTCTAAGTTGTTTAATGGGACTAAACCTTATTTCATGTACTTCTCATCCTTCATTTGTGTCTAAAACATTTTACCGGCAACGCCTTGGCCCCACGAAAATAAACATTCACCCGGACAATTAAATTCACTCGACACTCACATTTCAGGGTGGAATTTTTTTGTCCCGAAGGTTCGGTTTTTACTTGTTACCCCGAAAAAGGTCGGTGGCGAAAACAAATCATCTCTTTGTGAAAGTTTTGTCGGCCTTTGAAGTTGTGGCGTCAACGTAATTAGAATAGAATGGAAGTGCATCTAATTGAGTTTCATACGTGATGGAACAGAATTTTTTCGTAAGCGGTTGTTTGCGGTTGTTTAGTATTGGCGACCTTAATTAAGTTCCTGTCCAGTGGGTATAGGCAATAGGTATATAAAAAAGGATAGAAGATATATATCTATCTATCTAAAGAAATTAAAATACAAATACCATATAAATACTGACATGGTAATGTCTATCTTATATTATGTCTAATGTAAGAGGTATCTTAAGTACCTCAATTTAATTAAAATTTATTTTAGGTCAATTGTAAAGCGCATTAGAAACCTGGTAAAAACTTAATACTGTGTTTCTCGCCAGTACGCCGACGACTACTACTAGGTAGTCTACTTAAACTAATGTGAACCGATACCTGACACTCGCGTTTTAGAAAAATATATATAAATAAATAAATAAAAAATAAAACTTTCCTACAATCACACCAATTATCTAGCCCAAGAGAAGCTTCGAAGAAACTTTTTAAAAGGTTACTAGACAACGGATAAACATACTTAAAATACTTAAATACATACTTAATATACATAGAAAACACCCAGACCCGAGACAATTTAGAAAAACAATAATTTCTAAATTGACCCGACCGGGGATCGAACCCGGGACCTCAGAGATGGCGACACCATGAAAACCGGTGTACAAACCACTCGACCAAGGAGGTCGTCTATATGCTTATAGATGGATCTGCATCATCATCATCAGCCTATAAACGTCCCACTGCTGGGCACAGGCCTTCCTGTGTCTATACAGCACGAGAAGATTGAGCTATAACCAACCACGCTGGCCCAATGCGGATTCGTAGTTGGTTTCATACCGATAAAAAAAAAACGTTGTAAGAAAGGACATACACGTACATCAAAGTTCATCTAGATGAAAGACGAGGTATCACTCCAATCTAACTCCTCGATTCCTACTAAGCTGAGAGAGGTAACGGTGGACTTATCTCTTTTAGAGATAATTCCACCAGTAAGGAAATGGACTTTGTCTCTTTTAGAGATAAGTCCATTTCCATCATCTCTTTTAGAGATAAGTCCACCGTTGCTCACCATTGTCTGAACATGATTTTCTGTATGTGTTTTCAATGCAATAAAGAATATTTATATTTAATAAGCAAAGCCATAACATTTGCGAACTCTTAAAGAGGCACATGAAAATATGCCATAGAATGATGGGCTTGCCACCTGTCACGTCACAACCATAAATCTTTTGATAGACGAGCACAGGAAGAGGCATAAACGAAAATTGACGATTATCCATACATTTCCATTATATAGCCGTTAGGATATGACTTCTTGCGATTTGTTAATACCTTATGATTGAAATGCCAAGGCTCACCCTTCTATCCTCGTGAGGATATTGAAATTTTTTAAGGAAAGAGTGGCGTTTTAGGGGAGATGGTGAATTTATGTTGTAGGGACTATGTCGTCTCGTTCGCTTTCTTGTTAAATTCAAAATGTTTGACGTAGAAAATATAAATGCTTTGATGTTGGATAACTTTGTTGTCTTAAACATAATTCTACATATGACCATTTTTGATTTGCCTATCTTTTTTTGATATTCTAGTTGTAGACCACTGGTCACAAACCCAGAAGTGCTAGGTTCGATTCGAGTTCGAGGGGTACATTATTCATTGTACTCGGTTTGGTTCGTTTGACTGAACATTTACATAGATACATACATATAATCACGACTATTATCCAGGAAGGGTTAGTCAGAGGGTTAGGCAATGTGGACCCCAAAAGCAGTCTTCTACCATAGTCTACTTTTCACCAAACAGCGACTGCACATGTGCTCAGCGTGTAAGGTGGTGAACCCATCGCCGCTCTATGCTGTTGCACACGCACCGTGTGCAGTCTGTAATCCGTTAGTTGCCTGAACTGAACATTTATTAGGAACTAAAAAAAGAGTCTTATTAAGTGTCAACCCTGCCCCGACTTAGCTGAATCAAAGCGGACTATTCTAAATAATAAAGCCTTTATAAAGAACGATCATTTAAATTCCCTCAATGTACTCAATAGAGAATGGGCGTATTCAAAGCAAAGACTCTTGAGTGGAATTGCCAAATCATTGCAATCTCAAGACCGAGGCGGAGCAATAAGAACAATATTGGATTCTAGGGAAATGTTTGGGAAACAACTGGAATTAGCCTCGATTGTTTTCTTATGTCGGTTCTCAGAAAATTTGGAAAAATGTGGGCGCAAGTCGATTTTGTCTTAGCTGGTCTTGCCCAGAGCATTGGGATAATTTGGATGGAGGAATTTCATAATACCTTATTGTTGAGTTTATTACTGAACTCTTTACTATAAATAGATACCAATGATATCGTCGTGCATTTGGCCAATTACGTCATCAGTCTGTAAAACCATTTCAGTCAGATAAGATGTTGGTTTTATGTAGTAACATAGTATAAGGGGGGTGTTACTCCGCCGTTTAGGTACGTTCGGCCGGCGCGCCTCCGGGGCGGGCAGGCGTATGCAGTAGGATGCCGCTCGGCTCGCACGCTCCACGTCGCGCGTAAACAAACGATAATTTCTGTAATTTTTGTGCACCGAAAAATGACTACTAAACGATCTTATAATCCGTGGAAAGGATACTTTTATGTTAACGAGTGTCTAAATAAAATAAAGAACAATGAATCTGATTTATTTATATAAACTTAAATTATATCCATGAGTGGAAACCCAGCGCTGCTGACGTCAAATGGACATCGAGTCAGCGTTGCTTAACGGAATATGAACGCTCGAGTCACACAATAAGTTTCAGTTTCGCGTGAAAGTCGTAAGAGTAGGCAATTTTTTATACCTTAACTTGTAGTTAGAGAGTGAACCTTCTGTACGGTAGTACTATTAGTTATTCTTTGATATAAGGATGACAATATTCTAAAATATTTCAAATATTTCAAATTGCTGTTGTGTGGAATAAACTTCGATCACATGAAAGCCAGATGCACAATCAACGCTCTCAAAACGTCCGCATAAAAAGATTACCCAGCGAGATGGTTAGGTTAGGTTAGGTTAGGTACGCCTTTCGATTGGTAGTGTGCGAGCTAAGGTCGACAAGACAAAGTGCTCCTTTAAAAATTACTATTTTGCCAAAACACATATACATCAAATATACATGAAGACTTTTTATTGGTGATCAGGACCTACTGATGCCGAGTAAATGTTGGCCATTGCAATAATAATAATAGTAGTTTCATGTTTTATTTTTATAAATTTCTTTTTATAATTTTAGTAACCATGTTCCACCTTAGGCCACATCATCACTTACCATCAGGTGAGATAGCGGCTGAATGCAAGCCTATCAAACTATAAAAAAAAGAAACAAATACCAAAATAATTATAATGTATGGTCTTCCTACATTTTATAAAGTGAAGAATATAATTATTACGTCATCAATCATTATCGAGAGGAGTAGGATGACCATGATTTTAATATTCATATATAGATTTTAACATTCATATAAGTATAGTAATTATTCATAGTTATTAACTTTACTTCCCAGACAAGAAAATAAAAAATGTAACGTTGACATTTTAAATTTTCATTATTATTGCAATGGCCAACATTTACTTAGTCGGAATCAGTAGGTCCTGATCACCGATAAAAAAAATTTCGTGTATTTTATGTCAAAGTTATTCCTCTACTATTTGGTATGGAATTGCGAATATAGTTTTTATATGTGTATCATCATCATCATCAGCCTATAACCGTCCCACTGCTGGGGCACCGACCTCCCACGTAAAACTAAAAAAAAATAACACGTGGGGGTATTGGTTAATTACCCACCACGCTGGCCCAGTGCGGGTTGGTGGGTTTTAACGACTGTTATCTTACGACAACAACCGGGACCAACGGCTTAACGTGCCTGCCGAAGCACGGAGGAGCTTGAAATATTTTTAATTTGATCACCCATCTAGTTACCCGGCATTGCGAAACTTGCTTAGCGAGGGTCGTAAGCAGAACGTCTTAACCACTGCGACATCGAGCTCCTCAGTTTTTAAACGTGATCGAAGATAATAAAGCTTCAATATAGAGTAGCAAATACATACCATCTAGTTCATAACCCTGCCCTCCCCACTGAGGCAAATCTTGAGAGTACGACTTCGGATCACCGCGGCTGCCTATGGATGTCTTCAGGTTCTTCCAGAGCTTCATCTTGACAACATATTTGTCGACTGCCGACTTGCCGAGTCACAACACTGGCTGTCAGCACTTCACCGATTCACAACACTAGCACTGTCACGACTGAAGGCATCCTTTAACATCTGAAAAGAAGGAAAACGTATTGTTATTGTATTTCAGTTCTGTTGAAGGTCAGGTTAAGAGTACGGTATACAGATTATATGTAAGAAAAACGCTATGATAGTAAATGAAGTAAATGATGTGTGTCAGTATCTTAGGAAATTGAAAACTTAGGTCTACGCCAACCGGGAAGCGAGCGTGATGTGACTACCTACCTATGTGTGTATGTATTATTGTAAAATGTAATAAAACTAAAAGTTCCGAAATTAATTAATTGTATCAATACATAAAACTAATTATTTAAATATTTCACACGAATTATACGTTTCATTTATTATAGTATGTTCTCTAATATTATATAAAAGGCAATCATTTGACTATAAAACTATTAACTAAACTTTCCTACACTCACACCAATTACCTAGTCCAAGAGAAGTTACGTTATGAAACTCGTTAAATGGTTACTAGACAACGGATAAACATACTTAAAGTACTTAAATATATACTTATTATACATAGAAAACATCCAGACCCAAGACAATTTAGAAAAACAATAATTTCTAAATTGACCCAACCGTTGATCGAACCCGGGACCCCAGAGATGGCGACACCATGAAAACCGGTGTACAAACCACTCGACCAAGAAGGTAGTCTAAATTTGATTCATTAAAACATTCCAACTAAATTAAACCAACCATTGAACGCACAAGCATTTATTTACCGAATGTGTTTTAGTGATTGTAAAATTTTTGATTAAACGGCTAAAAGCCCATTAAAACAAAATACACTCAGACTCAGATATACTTATTTCAGTTATAAATAATTGGTTCAACACAGCTACGTCTGTTGTTGACAAGAAGTTTTACTCCGCAAAATATAATATCAACAGCTTGAATCGCTCCATTAAGGCAAACAGCATCATTCCGATGCCATTAATGGAGAAAATATTGAAAACATCGTCGAAAAATTCAGAGCAAACCCACCTCCGAGTCTCGGGTTTGATAAATTACATTGTTATGAGCACGATCCGTAAGACAGGGAAACTTTTCCAAGTGATATAAAATCTTTTTAAAGGCCTTCAGTCTGTGTGAATGTTGACGTTCTGGTAACTATAAGGAGTGGGAAATTTCAGCAGTAGTTAATCTCACAAGGTTAATAATTAGATGATTATTTTTTAACGAAGTATGCAAACTACTGCGACGTTAAGACGTTAATTATTAATTATTTTTCATTGTCATTATTTGTACTTTGTTACTTTGACAACTAGGTCGAAACCCAACGATAATTTAAACACACTGTGACCTAATGTTGTAAGATGTATGGGAACACGTGTACTAAGAGAATATTCCATTTCGCATTTAAGAATCATCAGGCAGTATAATGCAAATCAGAATGCGGAGACTGAAACTAGAAAAAAAATCATAAAATCTTGCGACGTATACGAATAAACAACTGCAGTACACAATGTAATTATAATTTGAATAGATCCATCTGTATCCGATCTTGTTTATTTTACATATTATGTTAACCTAACGTAACACAACACGACCATTGGCTGGGTCCGTGGTCAAAGGATTCGAAATGTCAAGAATATGGTTTGGCCAAACCGTTTTGGCCTAAACTTAAAACGTACAATTATGGTTTCGCCTAAAAATTGTTTTGCCACCATTATAGTTTGGCCTAAGAATTGAAAGGCCTAATTTTAGAATGTCTAATGTAAAATAGCCTAAACTATATTGGCATAACTTTATTTTGGCATAACGATTATTTCGCAAAATTTATAAAAGCTCTAATTTTAGCATATCTAAAATTAAATGTGCCAATAATGTATTGGAATAAAAGCATAGAATTTTATTGAGAAAATAAATTGACAGAAGCGAATCGCTGCAAACCCGACTCCACGTAGTCTTGTCTGCCCTACCCTAGAGTGCAATATAAGCCCGCGTAGGCGCGGAGGGGCGAAAAGCTCGCGTGGGACCGCCGGAGCCCCGCAGCGCCGAAGCCGTGACGGAAACTATGCATGCTGCATGCCTGCATGCATGCTGCATGCCTGCATGCATGCTGCACGCCTGCTTGCATGCTGCATGCCTGCTTGCACGCTTACATGCTGCATGCGTGCTTGCATGCTTACATGCTGCATGCCTGCACGCATGCTGCATATCTGCATGCATGCTGCACGCATGCTGTGTTTCTGCTTGCATGCTGCATGTCTGCATGCATGCTGCATGTCTGCATGCATGCTGCATGTTATGCTGCATGTCTGCATGCATGCTGCTTGTTTGCTTGCTATGTTAAGATTAATAAATATTAATACATAAATGAAAAAATACACAAGTTTCTTTTGCCAAGTTATTTTGCCTTATAAAAATGAGTAGGCGTTTTGTACTTTATGATTTTTAATTTTGTGCGAATTAATATTTAGGAATTGTAAACTTTAGGGATTACGAATTGTTCTGCCAAATGACGCATTTGGTAAATGACAATGTGGCGATAAAAAGTTAGGTGAAGTGAAATTAGGGCAAACACGATTAAGAAGAGTGAAATTAGGCGAAAAATCTTTAGGCTTTTCGTTTGGGTGCCATTGCAAATTAGGCGTACAAAAAATTAGGCGATCCGATAGAGACCCACGCCACATTTCACAAAATAAACAAAAACTATCTTTCAGGTTTTAAGATAAAGTTTGTTTATTGTGGTGTGACGTCACAGACATTTAGCCAAATGTTACTTGACCAACCGTTTCCACACAAAATTTTTAATTAATATAGAAAGATATGTTTTTTTCTTTTAAATAAAGCTTTTTCGAAAAAAAATAATTGTACGTGGTATAAAAAAAGCGTTTGTAATTTTTTAAATACTTTCCGAAAACTGTCAAGAAGCCAATTTCTTTTTTTACTATTTATAATACATTATACTGATAATTAAGGATTATTAATGTTATTTTCTTTTATGTGTGAATGAATTACGTTTCCGTGTGGTCAGGTCAGTTTGTGAACAAAGAAGCGGATTTGTCATAAAATCTCATAAAATGTAAAAGGGTTACATTTTGCTAGCAATGAAGATGTAGAGAAATTAAAGTGCCGCATTTTAAAAAACTATTTGAATTCTAATGTTCTGACTCATTTTTCGAACATTCAAAACATCAGACACCCATTTTCGTTCATCGAGTACATCTTATTTAAACCATAATTGATAAATACATAAATATTCGTAACCATTCTACACAAAAAAAAACCTGAAATACAAAAATTTTCACAAAAAAAAATGTATTTTAAGTTACTTATTTAAAATACGTATTTTATTTCGTTTCTTTCATTATTAATTATTTCATTTTTCAAATTTTCAATAAATATGATTTACTTTTATAAGATGTTTTATTTCTTACCTATGTACTTACTTTTCAATCAAGTGTCCACCTACGACTATAAATGTTACTCTGTGGACAAGAAACATTAATTTGAAGTGCAGTCATTAAAATTATACTATCTCTTTTATTTGTGTGCTATTTCGTATCTTTTGTTTTACATAACAGTGAAACTTGTCAATGTGTGTAGTTTTGGATTGCTCGGAACAGATTTTAAACGCAAATTACTATGAACGGAAGGCGCCGGACAAATACAAGCGGCGTCGAGTTTATAATATCATTGACATTTTAAATATTAATTTTTAGAAAATTGTTTAAAATTTCTTTTTTTTTCGCTTTAAGAGGGTTTACGCATTTCGGTTTTCCATACAAACTTTCAAGTCGATTTTTTTTTAAATCAATAAGCCAATTTTGATGAAACTTTGCATGCTAAAGTCAAACGCAGGGATCTAAATAGTTTGTTGAAAACATTTTTGAAAAACGTTTATTTAGCGAGTTATTACGGTTTGAAGTCCACTATAGAAAGTTTAAAATCGCAATAACTCAGTTAAACAAACGTTTTTTAAAAATGTTTTCAACCAACAATTTAGATCCCGGTATTTTACTTTAGCATGCAAAGTTTCATTAACATTGGCTCAATGGTTATTAAAAATTTCAACTTGGAAGTTTGTATGGAAAAACGAAATGCGTAAACCCTCTTAAATAGCAAACGACAATCGGCTGAAATTTCGTTTCGGAAAAATAGAGTAGGCCCTCAGAAATCTGGAATTATCGTTTAGCACAAGATCACTTCATTACATAAAATATAGTACAGAAAACACACAAATATATAGCACTAAGGAGTTGCTGCATCTCTCCTTTACAAATCAGCTGCAGCTTTGCTTAAGAGCAGAAACTGACACCGGCAGTCATTAGTCGTCAATCGTTAGGAGGTCAGGGAGATCAAACTCAGCTGTTTCCTTGCAAAGTGAACGTATTGAACCGAGCAGCCCCTTTCAATCTGGCGGTAGAAAGGTAGAGGTTAAACTATACAACTTGTGTTGTACGTTTATTATAATCTATGACATCTTATTATTGTTTTCGGAGTAAGTAGAAAAGTAACCATAATCGGAGTTAGTTGAAAACATTTTTTTTACCATAATTTAAGGAAGGATGCTTAGAATAATAACGCTATAGAAACCAAGTTCGCGCGCCTATTTTGAAGCACATTGATTGGAGCCAGAAATGGCACCAAACGCCGGACCGCTCCGTAGTGTTCAATGTCACAGCGCGCCGAACGTGTCTCGCGAAAACAAAAAAAAAATTACGGTTTGTGCAGTTAAATTGTGTCACAACACATCTGAATAACAAAAGAAGTGTAATAATAACATCACTTTTCACAGGTAAGCTTTCAGTATTTCAAAGTATCTTGTAGTTAATTAGGTCAAAATATAAACGTACTGCAGTGTGATTCTCTAAGTTAAAGCCTCGGTAGCAGCGGCTGCCGCAGTGCTGTCTCTTTCATATTCATAGAATTGGAAAGAGACAGCAGATCACGGCCATGCGCGCACGTCACGCGTGTGTGAATCGGTTTAGTGCTTCATTTTTGACAGAGCGCTTGTATGAAGACTATCTTTCTATAGCGTTATTATTATAAGGAAGGATGTTTACGCTTAAATCGAGTATTGTCCTGGTTATGTTTAGAAATAAGAAATTTAAATAATGCTATTTTTTATAAAGTTAACCTGTTTTTATTGATATAGTTTTTATCAGCGATATATACGTTACACTAGATAGGCCCTTCCGAACACGCACTATGTTTCACTCATCTGCGGAGTCGACTCGGCACCTTGCTTTAGTGTGGCTTTGACATTCGCGCGTGCGGAGCGGTGAAAATAATTTTTATTTCTTTTTAAAGTGTACACCAAGACGTTTACTACAATTCAGTTGTCAAGTAAGTGAAATTAATTGTTATTCAAGTCATTATTATGTAGTTATATCGTATTATAAGAATAAAAAAGATATTTTTTCAATTATTGTTATTGACAATCTATTTGGGAGCCATCTTGATACACACTACGTTGTCTTTGACCGATCTGGCGCTGCGGCGCTGCGATGTCGGTCTGTTGATTAGACGACATTTAAATGTTTAAGCGCTGCAGCGGCTGCAACGAATTTTAGGTCTCTCATTCCAGAATTTGAACAAATGGTTTGTATGGACGTTCTTGTCTATACCTCTAGGTCAATGGTTTTTATAAGGATTTTTATTGTCTTCTAAGTATTCGTCATATAAACATCATGCAACAAAATATCTATCATTATATACTGTAACATTATCAAAATACGTGCTATCACTTATTATTCTATCGAGAGACGCCTTTTTCCAGTCTATGAAATTTCCAACTAATTCGCAGCAACTTCCAGGCACATAGTAACTTTGAAACACCAAAGTTTTCTCGAACGTTCGTTCAGCATCAATTTGACAATATTGAAAAGTTTTAATGACGTTATATTTTTTGTTTCAGTAAAACAAAGTTTTACCGATAAATAACTTTAAAATTCAAAATTAAACTGCGGTGAGCATTATTATGTTCTTGCCAATGTTATATGACTCCTTCGGTCATGTAAAGAACATGGACATGGATAAGCGAATAGAGGTTTTATGGACAAAGTTATATTTTATTAGTTACATATATTACAATTTTTTTTTAATCTATTAAAAATACTAAATCGAGTGCTAATTGCTTTATTCCTAATAAATTGATCAAAATTACTTTTATTTAAAACACTGAATGTGATGTTGCATGTTTGTAATGTATTTTGTTTTTCTGTTAATGCCGTCTACAATATTTAGGTTAACTAATTAACAAAGAATTACAAAAATGTAAATCAATATAATGTTACAGGTTGTTATCTGCTTTGTACCTTTCAAATAAATAAATAAAAAAAATAAAAAAATTAAACTACTGTTTTAGTTCCTTTATACAATTACAGTGTTTTGTTATGTATTTAAGTTGGCTTTGTAATCAAGTGCCCACGGATAAGATAACCAAATGTAAAAAATATAAAAGTGAATTTCTCATGTAAGTGAATGTATAGTTATTTTTAAGAAAAAAGATTCTTTAACCCGAATCAGGGTAAAAAAAAATATGGCCAGTGTATAAATAGTAGCCAAAATAGTTAGTCTAGATAGATTTGGATTTACAATACCTAGGTAGAATAATGATGTCAGCCGCAAACATGAATTCCAATTTAAAATAATAGCTCAATCGACGATGCCCTAAAATTCAAATAATGACAATGAACTTTTGTTGTTTCGCTCCATATTCATAGAAGTATGTCAAGAGCGATTGAAATGTAAAAACCTTTGTCCCGACAAAGCGGTCGGTAAGCAAGCGTATCGTCTGTCTCAGTGATTGACGGGAATCGACGACCCGTGACTGGCGTTGCACAAACTACTCTAAGAATATTGCTACTGCACTGTTTTGAATACACGCAAACCTTTGTTTGTGAATAAACGTAGGCGTGTTGTTCAAACAGTACGCATTCAGGATTGACTTATAAATTTGGCACATTTTTAAGATTTTATTATTGATGAACTAATATCACATTATTATGTATAGTATAGTTGTGTTCTAATGTACACGATTATACGCGAACGACACATAATAAAACGAAACACTGCATGGTCTACTCGAGTTTACATTTATTTTATCATCAAATTTAGGCGAACCGAAGGGCACCCATGTGGCGTCACACGAAGCTTAATCATGGCCCGTGTTTTGGGTCTTGTAATCCACAGATAAATAATAGCAAAATTTTGTTAAAAACTATTCGATATTATCGTTAAATTATAAACTGCCATAACCGACATATTTCATATTTTATTGTTACAACTGTGAAATAGCCAATTTAGTGAAACTACTTTAATGTTTATTATAGTTCATTACATGCTACAGATAGCTTTATAAAAACGAAGAAAAAATAAAGAACAACTGGTCTTTAATTGTAGACATTTAAGTCAATATCAATATTCGATTCTGCACTAACTAATCTATGTCCGCAGCGCACGCATCCTTATCGCTCTAGCGTCAAAACTAGATCGCTCTCTCTTTCTTTACCTAAACATGGCGTCTTTGCGCCAGTTATTAGATTGTTCGGAAAAATAATTGAAATATTCTAAATAATGTAAGTATATTTGCTTATTCACATGTAGTAAAAGAACCCTTGTATTATGTTTACTTTAGAGTCATAATTGGTGTACTTCCGAAACACACACGATGATATTTTTGATTTATTTTGGTAAAAAGGAGACGCTTATAACATATCTGTTGTATATAATATCATTGGTCAAACCTATTTTGTATATAGATACAGGATAAAATGTTTTGCTAGAAAAAAAACAAGTAGTCTCAGGAAAGCTCGAATGGGATTCAAACCCATGAACTTTGGATTGCTGGTCCACTGCTCTAACCGCTAAGCTCTACAGAGACCCCAGAAAATTCGTTGATTTTTTTTTCTAGTAAAACATTTTAATGACTCATCGACCAGCTCTTGTTGCGATTTAAAGTTTAACAACGTTAGCAATGGTAACCGGGTAAATGATTAAATTAAAATGTCTGGAGTTCTTCTGTGCTTCCTATTGTTTATTTAGCAATTTGTCCCCGTTTTCTTAAATCACTAGTCGTTAAAACCTACCAACTTGCAATAGGCCAGCAATGATGTAGTTCAAAGGTAGATAATTTTATTCAAACAATGTGTTTCAGTTTTAGAAAAATGATGTCTTTATTAAAACGACGGATCATATTGAATGTTATTAAGCCCGTGTCTTTATTATTCATTTAAAAGAATTATCATATTATATGAATCTCATTCGGAAAATTATTTGAAAGCGGATAATCTAAGCATTCTTAGATTCATTCTTCGTTCCCAATCATAAAATAAATAAAGACGTAAGCATCAAACAATATTAAGTCGCCTTTTTATTTCAATAAACTCGTTTATTAAGGCCGTATTATTGGATTGTCCTATTAGAGTCTGGTGAGTCTCATTCTTTTTGTTTCGTCGAGCGCGTAATAAACAATTTCATCTTTGATTTGATCATGAGATGAACAGTCAAGATTTCAAATCAGTAATACTCCATTATTTGTAGAAAAGTCTTGAATTGACGACCTCCTTGGTCGAGTGGTTTGTACACCGGTTTTCATGGTGTCGCCATCGCTGAGGTCCCGGGTTCGATCCCCGGTCGGGTCAATTTAGAAATTATTATTTTTCTAAATTGTCTCGGGTCCGGGTGTTTTCTATTTATAATAAGCATGTATTTAAGTATTTTAAGTATGTTTATCCATTGTCTAGTAACCATTTAACGAGTTTCATAACGAAGCTTCTCTTGGGCTAGATACTTGGTGTGAGTGTAGGAAAGTTTATTTTAGATTAATGTTTTATATTTAAGCGTTTTATTAACGCTTAAATATACTTAAGTAAAATTTTAAACATTGAAAAAAGACGACAACCTCAGGCGGGAATCGAACCACGCACCTTCCGTATTCCGGGCGGCTGCCTTAACCACTTTGCTACCGAGGTCTGGCTTTCAACCGTCGAAATTTGTCAGTGCTTGATGCTTATGGTTTCAGTCAATATTGCTTCATCAAATCTTAGAAGTTTTCACCTCTGAGATCCGAAAAAAATATTTTTACGAATATTTGAACATTCGGTTAAGATAAAGCTGCGTTTATAGATTAATGTTTTATATTTGAGCGTTTTATTAACGCTTAAATATACTTAAGTAAAAATTTAAACACTGTAAAAAAAAATATTTCTTTCGGATCACAGAGGTGAAAACTTCTAAGATTTGATGAAGCAATGTTGACTAAAAACATGAGCATCAAGCACTGACAAATTTCGACGGTTGAAAGCCAGACCTCTGTAGCCAAGTGGTTAAGGCGGCCGCCCAGAATGCGGAAGGTGCGTGGTTCGATTCCCGCCAGAGGTTGTCGTCTTTTTTCAGTGTTAAAAATTTTACTAAAGTTTATTTTATTTACTTTATTTTGAATTTCAATACTTTGAGACGGTGACCTTTGCCCAGCAGTGGGACAGTAGCTAAACAGGTTATACATACTTTTTATGTAGTAAATTCGGTTTTACAAAATATCAAATCGAAGTGGCAACTAAACCTCTGGGTCTGTCATCGTTGTAACGCCGTAGTGGCGGTCAAAAAGTAAATATTTCTATTTACTAACCATGTTTACTTTATAACCATACATTCATTTGGAACCGACAATAACTGTGTCGTGTAGCGGTGAAAGAATACTACCACCTCTTCCCTTGGTTGTCGTAAAAGGCGACTAACGGACTAAAGACTGCACATAGGTACATCAAACAGCATAGAGCGGCGATGGGCTTACCACCTGTCTCGCTGAGCATATCTGCTGCAGCCGCTATTTGGTGAAAAGTGGACTATGGTAGAGGACTGCTTTTGCTATCCTCTTTGCCTAGTCTCTGACTAACCCTTCGGGGATAATAGTAGGCATTACATGTATGTAAATATGTTCAATTTGAACCTTGGAAAAAGGATTTAACAAAGTAATGTTCAATTTACTAACATTTTTTTTCTCCGATAACTATTATCTGGAATTATATCATCTAGAGAGAACAGGGTCAAATAGAACAGAGAACAGGGTTCTTCTAAGAGAACTATGCTGTATTGCTAACCGCATCTTCGCTTAACATCAAGTGAGATACCTAGTGCTCCAACGCAAGCCTATCGTATTACAAGAGTATAATGAAATTGAGTCTTACTGCCGCAGTTGCCGCCCACAGACCTCAGGTTCCCAAATAGGTTCTGGTGTCGCTATCTCTTAGGTCTCGTGGTTAGGTATCTCTGAGGTTCGATGCCTAGTCGAGTCAATTCAAAAAATTCTAAATTAATTTCGGAACGGGTGTTTTTTTGTATAATAACTATGTTTATCTGATATCTAAACAATAAAAACAAGTTTCCAAAAAGATTAAAATGGGCTAGATATTGGTGTGAGGATGGAAAAGTTATTTATAAAGTTAAATAAAACTTTGAACGTAAAATTTTTCATTTCAGAACAGTGACTTTGACCTCACTGTTAAATACTATTTAGAAAAGAATAGGTATCATGCTAGCACGTTGGGTACCAAATCGATTTTTTTTATTGGTGCCTCTCTACAACTTTTCATTCCAAAACCGTGTTTTTGACGTTTCGTTAAACACTCTTTTACCTTACCCTACTACTAAACTAACTGCTAAAGTGTTCATCCTACTTTCATAGACATCTCAAGTGCGGCATACGTATCTAAAACTAAAGTCATGATTATAAATTATTAAAAAAAAAATCACGGACGTTATGTAAATATTATGTTCTTGTGTGTGTGTGTGTGGCAGACAGCCTGTTATCTTTTACAGGAATAACCAACCATGTGCGCAATAAATAATGACTAATTGAAGATTGTAAAGCTATTTAAGTGGTCGACGAAGCGTTAAAACATTGCTTTGATGACGGTTCTTACGAATCAATTAAAGTTTGGTTCGTTGCTTATTCGGGGCGCGTTGTCCTTTGTCTGAGCTTTTGTTACAACGCCTAAGCAGTATTAAAGACAAAGTTGATTTTAATGTTTTGGAGCAAAGTTAATAAGTCCGTGACTTCACCAACTAACTTGCTAATTCCGTTTCAGTCTAGAATGTAAATACTCCTCAACTAACATCAATGGGGAGTCAAAGCATTGACAAATTTCACGTTGGGAACCGCCTTTCTGATAGAAAAGTACTAAAGAAAAAATATTTATGCAGTCCTTTTTTTCGACTGGTAAAGGATTTGGCTTTCATGTCACTTGTTAAGGCCAATGGATGCGCATTTTACCTGGATTCCTCAGCTACTTAAGTATTGGTTATCTTATCTCTAACTGTCGTAACCACGAAGCAAGTCGTAACACAGCAATGATAGTACCATTGATGTTATGGTGACATAATATTTAGATAAGATGATGTTAGCTAGCAAGACCGACTTAAACCAGCCCTACCACTAACCAAAATGAGTTCAAATATGTACGTTGGGAATCGAATTCGGGATCACGGGCCTGAGATCGGTGGTTAACCGCTAGCCCACCGGGGCGATAACGTGCTAGTGAGTGAGTCCTTTGTATGATAATGATAATTTATGGATAATAAAATTATATTCCCCGAAACCATAGAGTTCCAGTAACGATGTGAAATATTACTCATGCGGACTACTTGAGTATTGGAAAGAGACGTTACTTTGTTTAACTTGATTAGCAAAAACTCAAGTTCGTCATGAACACTTACGAGGCTTATTACATCTCGACTGTGATTTTTGCGTAAAATGCTCATTTTCGAATTTTGTTGTAATTTTGCAGTTGTATTTATCGTTTTTATAGAAATAGGATAATAAATTCATGCCTAGTATTACAAATCTCCACTCTGCGAGAATAGGCTGAGTATGGACGGCCGGCGTATTGCATTTTGAAGTAATTTTGCAAATGTATTTATCGTTTTTATCGAAAAAGGATAATAAATTCACTAATAAAATCTTTATTCATCATGAAGTAATTTTTATTCTAGTGTGTAAAAAATTTGCTTAATAAATTATGGTAGATAGGAGAAATTCACATTTAACTTAAAGTGATTTTCGAAGTTTTTTGGTTTAGATTAAGATTTTTTTTCTTTATAAAATCAATGATATCTTAAAATTCCGAGGCCGCTACGCACTATACGACTATATAAAAGATAACATTTTTTTTTTCATTTGTTTAAAACTTTTTTTCAGTTCAATCTAGGAGCTCAAAAAAGTGCCTTCGCGCAATTTATAAAAATCTTTCTCTGCTATTTTGGGTTTAATTAAAAAGTTAAGCAAAATTTACAAAAAGCGAGGCCGCTACGCACTATTCCAATAGCTATTCTACACTATTCAATAAGTCAAAATTGTTAATGTATTTTTGTTTCTGAGATCAACAACACCTAAATTGGCCATTTTACGCAAAAATAACAGTCGACATGTAATAGGCCTCTTAACCCTAGAACCCTACCCAGGATGCTGTATCACCCTGGAGTAACTTTGATTGGCAATACATTTTTTAACTATTGGCAACATTTGTTTGGTAATTTTTCAAATCTCATGTTTGCTGGTATTCGCCCGAAAAAACAGTGTCAACAGGTAAATTCAGGCCGTACTTACCCCGAATGGTACACCGGGGTACATGGTACAATAATTCGTTTAATAAAATATAAAGACTTATAGATTATCTTCAGAAGTTCAATCTTCTCTCAACCTCTCAATATGGTTTTAGGCGGGGACTTTCGACTGAGGATGCGGTATCATCATTATCAGCTCATATTATTAGTGAGGTTGACAAAGGATATAAGTGCATGTGTGTGTTTCTTGACCTAAAAAAGGCGTTTGATACGGTGTCTGTACCCATTCTTGTGCGCAGATTAGAAAACATTGGCATTAGAGGACCGCCGCTTGCATTGTTCACTGACTACCTACGAGAACGAACGCAAGCGGTAAAAATAGGTCAATATATTAGTGAACAAGCAAGCGTGTCATACGGTGTCCCTCAGGGAAGTGTATTGGGGCCGACTTTGTTTCTAATATATATAAACAGTTTATGCGATTTGAAAATTGACAGCGGAAAAGTCTTTTCTTACGCCGATGACACGGCTGTTGTCTTTAGCGGAAATACGTGTGAATCGGTGCGCAGATCAACTGAAATGGGACTCGCTAATATAGCTAGCTGGCTAAGAAACAATTTACTAACTCTTAATACTAACAAAACTAATTACATTTATTTTACGAAATACAATAGCACTCAACCTGTAATAGACTTAGAAATAAAAATACATCATTGTAACGTTAAAGAACATTGTTCTTGTGATGTTATTAACAAAGTACATCACACAAAATACTTAGGGGTAGTTGTTGACCAGCGGATGTCTTGGCACGATCACCTGGAACTAGTCATGTCCAGGATTCGAAAGTTAATTTGGACTTTCAAGACTGTAAGGCACATAGCTGATAAAAATCTCTTAAAAGAAATATACACATCACTGGCCGAGTCGATTTTGATATATTGTATCCCAGTTTGGGGGGGTACTACTAAAATGAAGTTCCTTGAACTAGAGAGGGCCCAAAGATCATTACTAAAAGTAATGTTGTTTAAACCATATAGATTCCCAACATTAAATCTTTATGCTTCCTGTGGTCTTCTTTCGGTCAGGCAATTGTACATCTTATGCTCGACTCTAAGAATTCACAAATCTCTAACATATGACGAGAGTAAACTTAACAGAAGACGAAAACACTCTGTTGCTGAAGTAGAGGCTGTAAAATCAGTTTTTGCTGGAAGACAATTCCGCTGTCAATCAGCTAAACTGTACAACAAATTAAATAAGAAATTAAACATTTTTTCTATGAACAAGTATGAATGTAAAAAAACCCTGTTAAATCTTCTTAAAACATGGAGCTACGACGAAACTGAGGCACTGTTATGCTAACTTAGATATTTACGAGAATAGTCACTCACATATTAAAATATTTACATTCAACGCACACACACACACACACATACACGCACACACTCACACGCACGCACACTCAACACACACACACACACACACACTTGCCACTTGGCCTTATTTTTGCATGGAATTTTTATTATTTAAATTGAACATATACTATGTAATTTGAAATTATTAATAAATAGGTAATTGATAATTAGATAGAAATAAGATTATATACTTACTGTATTGTATCATTAATATCATTGCAATGGAAGAGCGGGATCTCCTAACACGGGTGCATATGCTCTCAAATGGAGAACCCAATCACATCTTTGTAAACTAAAATAAGATACAAATAAAGATTTATTATTATTATTATTATCTTTATTTAAAATATAATCTTAAGTAAAATTTTTTACAATATTTTATATAAAAAAAAACATATTTACAATATAAAATATTATAAAAAACTTAACCTAGGTTGCCACCGGCAGCGGGGATAGACCCAAGCTATCGGTGGTTAGGGCTGCAGAGTGAGGAACCTCCTGACAATACGTGCCGTGTCAAGGAGTACTGCCTTTTGCATCTGACCCTTGACCCAACCTTTCAGCGAGAGCCTCTCTAGGTGTTGATCGAGGCTCTTCGCTATAAGGCCGTGTGCCGAAACGACTATCGGTACAATAATGGTTGAATCCACATCCCACATGGCGGCAACCTCGTGAGCCAAGTCAAGGTACTTACTGAGCTTGTCCTTCTCGGCTTTCACGAGGTTCTCGTCATGAGGTATGGTGATATCAACCAATATTGCTTGGCGCTGAGATCGGTCGATCACCACGATATCAGGCTTATTAGCGACAATAGTCCTGTCCGTGATGATAGAGCGATCCCAGTAGAGCGTTGCATGACCATTTTCGAGAACTGGCGCAGGTGCGTACTTATAGTACGGCACCTCTGATTCAACAAGGCCATATCGAAGAGCAAGTTGCTGGTGAATTATTCT
This sequence comes from Scoparia ambigualis, assembly GCA_963921215.1. Lineage (NCBI taxonomy): Eukaryota > Metazoa > Arthropoda > Insecta > Lepidoptera > Crambidae > Scoparia > Scoparia ambigualis. The sequence continues at coordinate 5,496,835 of OY992506.1, forward strand.
GGCTACTTGGTTGTGTCTGTGCAAATACTCTCCGTTAGCAAGATGAGAACAACCGGAAATAATATGTCGGAGTGATTCTCCCGGACGGCGGCATGCCCGACAGATGTCGACCGTACCGTCCCTCATTATATATTTCCGGTAGTTATTCGTCTTGATAACTTCATCTTCAATAGCACAGACAAAACCTTCGGTTTCCCCAAAAAGGTCACCGAAACGTAGCCAGTTCACCGAGGCAGGCAAATCTACATCAGGCCCAGTCAGAGCCCGATAGTAGCGCCCGTGTAGCACCTTGCTCTTCCATATGTCCTTGCGATCGAGAGTGCTTAGCACCACTGGTTTGCGCCAGTTTTCTGTTGCCAAGGAGAGCGGCGTAAAGTGTCTATCAACTGCCACGACATCCAAATGCATCCCGCACTCACTGTTAAGGAAATAATCCCTGAGACTGCACACCTCACGGTTATGTAGGTCCTTGGCATTTAAAAAGCCGCGACCCCCACATCTCCGCGGGATGTACAGCCTCATAACAGATGAGCGCGGGTGTAACATTCTGGAAGTCGTGAGCATTTGACGGACTCTTCTATCCAAGGTGTCCAATTCGGTCTGAGTCCATCTTAGTATGCCAAAAGAGTATGTGAGGAGAGGCATAACCCAGCCATTAAAAGCACGCGTCCTATTGCCACCCGATAAAAGACTGTTAAGTACTTTTCTCAGGCGACAAAAGAATCGCTCCCGTAATGACTGTTTTATGTCCCTGTCCTCAACACCCAAAGCCTGTGACATACCAAGATATTTATATGTTTCAACTTCGGAGAGAGATCTGAGGTTAATCGTTTCGGAGAATTGTAAATTGGTTGAATTTACTACTCTCCCACGCTGTACATGCATAACCGCACATTTATCCACACCAAATTCCATCTTGATGGCACTGCTGAAAGTCTCAGTAATTTTCAGCAGTTTCACCAAGTCTTGGCGGTTTGGTGCGAGCAATTTGAGGTCATCCATGTACAACAAATGCGACATAACTTCACCCCCTCTCCGCAGTTGACAGCCTAACTTTGAATTTCTCAACAAAGTACTGAGAGAATTCAAAGCCAGGCAAAACCATAAAGGACTCAGACTGTCGCCCTGGAATATGCCACGCTCTATCCTTATAAGATCCTGCGTGGCAGAAACACTATCACGACATCCTGGTAGACACAAGACCGTGGTCCACTGCCGCATGCATGACATCAAAAAGGATTTTAAAGTTATATCAATTTTATATAACTCTAAAATCCTCACCAACCATGAATGCGGCACCGAATCATAGGCCTTCTTATAGTCAATCCAGGCTGTAGAGAGAGTCCCTCTGCCACGTCGGACCTTCTGGCATATGGTCATGTCAATGAGGAGAAGCTCCTTAGTACCACGGGACCCAACCCTACATCCATTCTGAGTCATGTCCAAAATATTGTTTGCAACAATGTGCGTGTTAATTTTTGTTCTCAGAATGGATGTAAGGAGCTTGTATAAAGTAGGTAAGCACGTGATGGGTCTATAATTTTTCGGTTCCGTGGTACTACCTGATTTATGGAGCAGAAAAGTGACACCAGTAGTCAACAAACTTGGGAGTGAGCCGAGCTCTATGGCTTCTTGGAATTGTGTTGCCAGTAACTCGTGTGAACATCGAAACCATTTGATCCAGAAGTTGTGCAATCCGTCCGGTCCTGGGCATTTCCAATTTTGGGTCGTACGGATTGCACAACTTACGTCAGCTGTACTAATATTTATAGGCTGCATGGTCTCGATAGGTTCACACGCGTCACTGACAACACTCATCCATTCACCTTCCGTGTGCTCGACGGGCACCGACCAAATGCTGCGCCAGAAATTAGTCATGGCATCAACATCTGGTAGCCGCCCGTCGCTCACACGTTGATCAGCTCCTTCCCAACGTCTGTATACTTTTCTTTGGTCACTTTGAAAGAGGCGATTTTGTTGGTATCGGTCCACACGCACTCTGTAGCGACGTATACGGTTTGCCCACGCATAGACTTTTTGCTTCAGAAAGTCAATACGTTCCGTCACACAAGCCATATAGTTTTCCGGACGAACATCAGTCCCAACAAAGGCTTGTGTGACGAATCGCATGACGCGAGGCCGATTATTGCCATTTCTGAAGCAAATTAGCTTTGCAATGAGTGTCCTGAACTTATTAATACGCCCCTCGATCCTCAATTGCCAAGCAGGGGCAGTCCCGGTTCGCCGCGGTACTCGGTCAGAATCCTGGAATTTGACACGAGCAACGCGACACACCGCGATGGCCCCACAATAAAGGATCGAGTGGGTATCAATTAAACTTTCACTGGTTCCAAGATAAGGAACCAGTAAATCGTTCAAGGCACTCATTAACGCTGAATTATGTCTATTCGTGGGCAAACAAGGTATACGCGGCCTAGAGTTACGCGTGTCACGATACTGTAGAATAGCATCTTTCAAAGCGCTCCTCATTTGCTCATTCGTCTGTGTACTTACATTCGTATTTATGAAATCTTCATCGTCGGGTACCGGATCTACTCGCGCCACCAAAACCGGCGTCACGGCCGGTAATTGTGGGGCAGGGCGATCCTGCACCGAAGAAGAAGCCGCACAAATACGTAGTGACTCCAGGCGTAGCCGATCAAGTGCTGACTGATCCAGCAAGTTGTTACGCTGGATCACCCGCACTTGATCCGACAATCGTTGGGCAGACACGTCGATGGTCGGTTCAAGGGCCTGAAACAAAGACAGCAGTCGAACACGATACGCAGTGAGGTTAGTTCCTCCCTCTGTTGCCCTGTAGTAGGCGCGCATGCAGTTCTCATTTATTTGTTGAGTCCATCGCATGCGGCGCACTACACCACCGGTAGCGGGGGTCGTACGCGGAGCAGATTGCCCCACTGATCCCAAGCGTGCCGGCAGCGGTGGTCGTCCACGTCGCGCTGGTCGTTGTGGCGGCGGCGGGGACGGCGTTAATAATATTATTATTATTATTATTATTATTATAAAGCATTGCTACATAAAAAAATATAAGACAACTAAATTAGACAGGGACTATAAAAAATTCGCTGAGATTCGTACTAAAGTAAAAACTACGTTAGTAACTGCACATAGTCAGCACAGGGAGTCATTGCAAAATAATCTAAAAAGGGACCTAAAATCGTTTTGGAATTACATAAATTCAAAAAGAAGTAAAAGAAGTCTACAAATAATATTAAAGGATGGGAAAGTTTTAGCTAGCGATGAATGTGCAACAGAGTTTGCCAGATTTTTTCATTCTGTGTATACTGTTGTCCCGAGAAGTCGCACTAATTTACAACACGAGGCGCCTCTGACGCGCGCCTTTCACACACTCAACCACATTGATAAGGAGACGGATTTATTCGTTTGTGCTTTGAGCGAATTCACGAAATTAGCTGCTTAGATAATTTGTTACAAATAAATTCAATTGTGTTAATTACTTTGTAAGTTTGTGTAAATAATAAAAATAATTATGGTTAAGCATTCATGACATTCATGGTGTAATCATGGTCCTAAAAGTCAATTTTTGGATATATTATTTTTCCTCATTTATAATGATATTAATAACGTTATTATTTTTATTTCATATTTATGATTGTAATTTGTAATGTAGTATTTATTAACTTTTTGATCTAAGTATAATTTTATTGATGTTAAGTATTATACAAAAGTATTAATTGTAAAATTTGCTTTCCTATCGCATTAGGTACCTACTCGCCTGTAAGGATAGTGTAAGTGTTGTGGTAAATAAATAAATAAATAAAATATTATTCCTCATCAAATTTTTTTTAAATAAAGTAATAATAGCAAACAAAATTATTCACTTTCCGCCAAGGACTTATTTTTTGCAGATTTCGTAGATCCCACAATGTGACCTATTTAACCCTCATGGTAGGGTTCCCACGCAAGTCTTTGTAAAGATATGTAATTACATGGTGACAGAAGATTAAACGACAGACCGATCCGCGTTCGCTTGTTTAAAACAACTTATTTCAAATCGTCATTCAGCCGCGAAATTTCTATCCCGAGGGGCGACTTTTCATAATTTCTTGTTCGAAATCATCAGGACAGTTATTAACTCAGTGGAGGTAAAAACGAAACTTATAATTGCTTGCGGGGACAAAGTCGAAAAGTTTCCCCGAGTTTTGGGCAACATCTGCTAACTTGATCCATTAAAGACAGGTAATATCTAAAATACATTAGAGCTGCCTTTTCGTATTTTCCGCCATTCCATTGAAGGCAAAAATGAAAAGCAAAATAATGATTTATGTGGAAAGAGCAAGTAGTAACGAAACTTTGTGAACTGGGAAGTTCTCACCCGATGTCTAGTCATTTTTTTCAACGTTTCGTTTCCTTGAGTTTATTAATCAAACATTACGAGCAAATAGTAGTTATGTGTAAAGTGAAGTAATAACATTTGATTATTTACATCACATTTCCACTCACATCGCGTCTGTTCCCGCCAAAGCCGGGACGGCCATTCAAACCATACCGCCATCTGTATGGCGGTTGACTCAGCGGTTGTTGACGACCGCGTCCGCCTGTCTGCCGCGACCCGGGTATGTCCTAAAACTACGACCAGCCACCGGAGGACGGGCCGCAGCGTCCTCTAGCTAAACGGTGACCCGCTGCGATCCCCAAGCCGCCTGCCAAGCGTGGGGATTATGGCAAACCCCCCCCCCCCCCCCCCATGACAGACAATATTTGCCCACGGCCCCCAGTCCCCGGCAGCTCCTTTATCCCTGGCCCAACGGGTAGCTGGTCAGGTAACGGAGGAGCAGGGGGTGCGAAGAATCACCGGCAGTTGCTCGGCTACCCACACACCCACCAACGAACCTTGGCCCTGGCAACACACAACATCCGTACGTTGAGGACCGATGCAAAGATTGTAGAGCTGGAGGAAGAATTGAGCAGATTGCGGTGGGACATCATGGGACTATCAGAAATCCGACGAGAGGGGCAGGATATGGTAGTCCTTGATTCTGGCAACATGCTCTTCTTCCGGGAAGGAGAACGAAAATCCCAGGGTGGTGTTGGGTTTCTCGTCCACAAGTCCCTTGTTAACAACGTTATCAAGGTCGATAGTGTGTCAGGTAGAGTTGCGTACCTTATACTCAGAATCACCGATCGGTATTCGCTGAAGGTCATACAGGTATATGCACCAACCTCGACACACCCTGACGAAGAAGTAGAGGCTCTGTATGAGGAGATATCTGAAGCCATACATTCCTCCGAAACGTACTTCACCGTTGTTATGGGGGACTTCAATGCAAAGGTAGGCACAAGGAACGGCGATGAGTTGAGAGTGGGGCAATATGGATATGGACAGCGGAACCAAAGGGGCCAACGGTTGGTCGACTTTATGGAGAAGGAGGAACTCTTTTTGATGAACTCTTTCTTCCGGAAGCGACCAACCAGGAAGTGGACGTGGATAAGCCCCGATGGTTCAACCAGAAATGAGATCGACTTCATCATGACGACCAAGAAGCGTATATTCAGTGATGTCTCCGTGATCAGTAGGGTGAAAACCGGTAGCGATCACCGGATTGTTAGAGGCACACTGAATATCAACATCAAGCTCGAGAGGTCACGTCTGGTGAAGTCCACACTCCGTCCTGGCCCTGCCCAGATCCAGAGCCCGGAACACTTTTAACTCGAACTCCAAAATCGCTTCCAGTGCCTAGCCGAGTGCGAAACTGTGGACGAGATCAGCAGCGGGCTTGTGGAAACTGTCCAAGCTGTGGGGTCTAAGTTCTTTAAGACCCCACGCCGGAAAAAGCCTCAAAAGCTCTCAGACGGAACCATTAAGTTAATGGAAGACCGGAAAGAAATGATACTGCAATCTTCAGCTGATATGTCGGAATATGGCAAACTCAATAGACGAATCTCGAAATCTGTGCGACACGACCTGCGCTCCTATAGTGCTAAATGCATTAGGGACGCAATTGCGCGGAACCAAGGCGCCAAAGTGTTCGCAAAGAATTCGTCTATTGGTCAGAGCCAAATGACTAAGCTGAAGATCGAGGACGGCAGTGTCATTTCGTCGAAGCCGGAGATTCTGAGAGAGCTCGAGAGGTTTTATGGACAGTTGTACACCTCAACACAAGAGCCCGCTGTTGGTACAGCTCAGGACACCAGAGCTAAGTTAACCCGACACTATACCGAAGATATCCCTGACATCAGCCTGTATGAGATTAGTATGGCTCTTAAACAGCTTAAAAACAACAAGGCGCCGGGTGATGACGGAATTACCACTGAACTTCTGCGAGCGGGTGGAAAACCGATACTCGTAGTCCTCCAGAAGTTGTTTAATTCCGTCATGCTCGAAGGTACTACGCCAGAAGCATGGCACAGGAGTGCGGTGGTGCTCTTCTTCAAGAAAGGCGATAACACCTTATTGAAGAATTATAGACCCATCTCACTCCTGAGCCATGTGTACAAGCTGTTTTCGAGAGTCATTACGAACCGTCTCGAACGCAGGTTTGACGACTTCCAGCCTCCCGAACAAGCCGGTTTCCGAAAAGGCTTTAGTACCATAGACCACATACATACGCTCCGCCAGATTATACAGAAGACTGAGGAGTATAATCGGCCCTTATGTTTAGCGTTTGTGGACTACGAGAAAGCCTTCGATTCTATCGAAACCTGGGCTGTGATGCAGTCCCTCCAGCGTTGCCATATCGACTATAGGTATATCGAAGTGTTGAAATGTTTGTATAGAAACGCTACTATGTCGATCCGATTACAAGACGAGAGTACGAAACCAATCCAATTGCAGAAAGGTGTGAGACAGGGAGACGTCATATCTCCGAAACTGTTCACAAATGCGTTGGAGGACGTTTTCAAGCTCTTGAATTGGAACGGATTCGGCATCAACATTAATGGCGAATACATCACTCACCTTCGTTTTGCCGATGATATAGTCATAATGGCGGAGTCGCTGGAGAACCTCAACACCATGCTCAGCGACCTCAATATCGTATCCCAACAGGTGGGTCTTAAAATGAACATGGACAAGACGAAGATCATGTCGAATGTCCATGTTGAACCCGTACCGGTAATTGTTGGGAGCGATACTATCGAAGTTGTCGACCACTACACCTACTTAGGACAGATTGTCCAGTTAGGTAGGTCCAACCTCGACAAAGAGGTCGCCCGGAGAATCCAACTCGGATGGGCAGCGTTCGGGAAATTACGAGATATCCTTGCATCGAAGATTCCGCAGTGCCTAAAGACAAAGGTCTTTAACCAATGTGTGTTGCCGGTGATGACATATGGCACCGAAACGTGGTCCTTAACTGTTGGCCTTTTAGAAAAGCTCAGAGTCACACAGCGAGCAATGGAGAGAGCTATGCTCGGAGTTTCTTTGCGCGATAGAATCCGAAACGAGGATATTCGCCAAAGAACCGGAGTTGCCGACATAGCTCGTAAGATTTGCAAGCTGAAGTGGCAATGGGCAGGCCACATCGCTCGACGAACCGACAACCGTTGGGGAAGAAAGGTTCTCGAGTGGAGACCACGCACTGGAAGACGCAGTGTTGGTAGGCCTCCCACTAGGTGGACCGACGACATCGTGAGAGTCGCAGGCAACCGGTGGATGCGAGTGGCGAGTTGTCGGTCAGGATGGAGGTCAAAGGGGGAGGCCTATGTTCAGCAGTGGACGTCTTCAGGCTGGTGATGATGATGATGACTGCGAACGCCTTTCGCCGTAACATTCTGGTCATCTTCGAACCGGTAATATTAATGCCGGCGACCTTCCCGTAACAAGTTTTCTTTTACCATTTCACCATAACTTGGTCTCACGTTCCATCAGCTCCTTTAATTACAGTCCACTAAAAAATAATTGTTTCCGCCCATAATCTAATTTGTGCCATCATTTCTAAATTCGTTTGTTCACATAACTTTACCCTGTCCCAATAAAAATTTGGTGAGGTAGTTATGAATCATTTGTGTTAGTATAGCTGGCCAACGTACACTTATATTATTTTATTTTTATTGTTGATTTTGTGTATGCATCCAATTGTCTGATCACAAATCGAAAGTGTGATGCAATGATGTAATGTTGTTGTAATCTGAGCGGGCTTGTGTGTGTACCCAAACGATTTTTGCCTAACGATACGTTGTTCATACTCCTAACGGTGACTTAATTAGTAGTTAAATTATAACGTTACGTAGGGTAATATGACGAGAGATTTATTTTCCCGTTTTATTTTGTAATGAAATTTTTATGTTCGTGTCGTGTTAAATCGGCTCAGATCTCGTGCATGCTCACCACGCGTGTCAAGTAGCGTGCTTTATTTTTCGCTAGTATTAATTTTATATTTTTTTTGGTTTTAATTTTTGCCTTGCCAATCGGCTCATTCTTGTGCGTGCTCACCACAAGAGCATAGTACTTCTACACACGTTCACACGTTTGCCCATTTGTGGGACACAGACAGAGTGTCCCAACCTTTTTAGTTAAGTTTTTATTATTAGTTTATTTTTATTTTTTTTTGTTTGCGACTGACTCATTCTTCGCGCTAGTGTCGGCAACAGGTCTGCCCAACTGTGAGCGCCTTGCCCAACAGTGGGCTACGGATAACGTGATTTTTTTGTTTTTGTTGTTTTGTTTGCTTTTTGTTTTGCGGTCGGCTAATGTTACGTACGCGCGTTCAATAAGCATACATACACATACACAGACATACAAATACACACGCGTTTGCACCACCCGTGGGCCATATACAAGGCGTCCCAACTTAGTTTTGCTTTCTTTATTGTTGCGTTAATTTTAGCCCATTTGCCCTTACCTTAGTAAACAAATATCTCCAGCCCAACTATAGAATATATACAGGGTGTTGTTCTTTTTACTGCCTTTAAATTTGTTTATTTTTTTTATTTTTTATTATTTTTTTTGTCTCCTTTTATTCATCGCGATGCCGACCAAGTCACAAGCCGCGATATTTAGGGAGGCCGCCAAAGCTTTACACCAGCTCCTAGAGGTGGGATCACTGATCATTGCTGGCGACACCAAACATTTCATAACGGAATTTAACGTGCGTTTCGCACAGATACAGGGCATAAAGGAGAAGCTGGACTCAGTGTACTACAACATTCTCGACGAAGAGAACTTAGACGAGGGGGTTGAGAGGACATACACTGAGAACCACACAAAAGCCTCCGGGGCATACCTGGGGATACTTGTGGCGAGGGAGGAAATCTCACCCTCTTCCACGTCGTCCCCAACCCATAGCGCTCAGCCCAGTTTCGGTGTCAATACGCCCACAGCCGTCCTCCCCAAGATAGCGCTGCCCAGGTTCAGCTCAAAAGTGGAGGACTGGCCTTCCTTCATTGCGCTGTTTAGGAGTTTGACTGACGACATGGCGACCCTGTCGGACGCAGTCAAGCTCCACTACCTGTTCTCAAGTCTCAGCGGTGAGGCATTAAGTATGGTGTCCCACTTAAAGGTCACCAATGAAAATTTTGCCGTGGCCATGGACATCCTCACCAAGCGGTACGAGAACCGCCGAGTTTTCATCGATAGTTTCGTCGACATAATCCTGGGGCTGCCGAGCATCCACACGCGCTCAAACATACGCACGCTTTTCCTCACTCCGCTGGTGTCCGCCCAGTGTGCCCTTAGTAATTTGGATCTGCCCATAGGAGACGACTACGTGTTTGTGTCGATAGTGGTGCGAAAGCTTAAGGGTGAGCTCCGCACGTTATTTGAACGCAGACACGGGTCTAGCAGCTCCCTGCCCACGTTGAGTGACCTCATCTCCTACCTCGAGGAGCACGCGCGCTGTGTGGAGACAGAGTTCTCCAACATAGCCCAGCCGCAGCCCATTCACGCCCTGCCCGGCCCTTCTCGTAGCCGCGCGCCTCCACAGTTGCCCCATCGCACTTATGCTCAGATGGCTCAGCAACAACTTGACCATTACCGTGGCCGCTCCTCAGCTCCATTGCCTCACCGCGCCTATGATCAGCCTACTCACCAACCGCTCCACCCAGCTCAGCAAATGCGTCAGCGCCCATCCACCTCCCCGGCTCGCAGTCAGCCCTTCCCCGTCTACTCGGCCTACCAGCAAAGCTGCTCCTCATCATCGTCCTCGTCCTCTTCCTCACGCTCGACGCCCTACTGTCCCTATTGTGCCACTAGGGGACATACGCTCATGACGTGCAGATGGTACAATGCCCAGCCAACACAGGGCCGTTGGGACTTTGTACAGGCACGCGAGCGCTGCCAGCGTTGTCTCGGCCGTCACTACGAGAGCGAGTGCAGGTCAAGGGGGGCATGCAAGAACTGTGGGAGTACGAACCACCACACGTCCCTCCATCGACCAGACGGCCCAACGCACTCAGCTCATTCGTCGTCTGTACATGTGCCCCCACCACAGCTGACAGAGCACTCGAAGGAGCGTCCCAGAAACAGCAGGCGGCACGAACCCGCACATGCCAAACAGGCGCAACCCAGCTCTGCTCACAGAGCCAGCCCGCCCAGGTCCGGTTCGCCAGGTAGGCCCCGCGAACGCCGCCAGCAATTATGACTTCCTACTATCACAGAGCACCCTAGCGAAGAGGTAGATTTAGCCCATGCCCAGTCAACCCATGCCCACACAGCTGATACAATTTCAGCTGATACTCAATCAGCTCACTCACCTTCTGTGCCCACTGGCACACCCATTTTGTTGCCAACCGTCTCACTAAGAGTCGCGGACGTACATGGCCATCTTCACACAGCCAGAGCTTTATTGGACTGTGGCAGTATGCTGACGTTAATAACGTCACGCATGGCACGACTTTTGAACCTGCCATCAAAACCCACTTCTTTAAAAATTACAGGAGTTGGGAATCAGCACAAACATGAGTCAAAGGCGGCAATAACAATAGTATGCCGACCCACTCACAATGATACTCCTACAATAACTGCCACAGCTCACATTTTAAAAAACGTCACTGGCTACCTTCCCTTAGAGAAGGTACCAAACATTTCCCACGTACTAGGCTAGCCACCCTTGCCTTTGGCTGACCAGCTTTACCACACACCAGCCCCGATCGACCTCTTATTGGGGTCGGACGTTCTTGGCCAAGTGTTGGACGGGACTAAGGTCTCGTTGGGCCCGGGCAAGCCCATAGCCTTCGGCACGATTTTCGACTTCGCGTTGATAGGACCCATTGAGGACTTGTATGCGCAGCCGGCGCAGCAGGTTAACTCAGCTTACGTCGTCAGCTCACAACCAGACTCAGCTGAATCAGCCCAGGACATACGTCAGAGTCTGGAAAGGTTCTGGGAGTCTGAGGAGCCCCTCCCTCAATCTCACACTCATAATGATCCCCTGGAGGAACAATGCGAGGAAATCTTCCGCTCTACCACTACCCGCGATCCCTCAGGCAGATATACGGTCGCTCTGCCCTTTCTAAAGGACGCCCCTCAACTAGGTAAAACTCACCCTATCGCATTACGCAGATTCCTCAATATTGAGAAGAAGCTAATGGCAAACCCGTCTCTGCGTTCTAAATACGTCGACTTTATGGCCGAATACATCGACTTAGGGCACATGGCTCCCTGTCACCCAAATACATTCGCCCATAAACCTCACTTCTACATCCCTCACCATGGCGTATTTAAGTCAGGGTCGGACAAGCTGCGCATTGTTTTTGATGGTAGCTGCAAAAGCTCCAATGGTGTCAGCATAAATGAATGCCTACACACAGGCCCCGCCCTTCAACAGGACATTGTGGACATCATCATGTCCTTCAGAACGCATCCAGTCGTTTTCAGCACTGACATCCAGAGGATGTTCAGAAATGTGCTGGTTGCCCCAGACCAGAGACGGTATCAGCTGATACTATGGCGGTCCTCACCAGATCACCCTCTGCTCACCTACGCCCTCAATACAGTCACGTACGGCTTAAGATCAAGCCCATATCATGCAATCCGCACTCTGCTCCAGCTGGCTGATGATGAAGGCCATCGCTACCCTGGAGCCGCTCAGGTTCTTCGCAAGTCTATCTTCGTTGATGACATCTTGTGTGGTCATGACACGGTTGAATCCGCCCAAGCACTTCAGGACGAGTTGATAAGTCTGCTAGACCTGGGCGGCTTTCAGCTCAGTAAGTGGACATCTAACTCGCCTAGGCTGCTCGAGAGATTTCCCGACAACCAATGCGACATGCCCAAGGACTTCGACATGAACCCAGAGTCCACGTCCATTAAGGTCTTGGGTATACAGTGGAGCCCTCAGTCAGACGAGTTCACCTACCGCATCTCTCTGCCCCCCATCACACATGTCACAAAGCGGTCTATTTTAAGTACCGTAGCCTCACTTTATGACCCAAACGGCTGGGTTTCTCCCGTTATCTTCCGCGCAAAGCTGCTGCTTCAGCAATTGTGGCTACTGAAGCTGGAATGGGATGAGCCCACTCCCTCTGAAGTACAAACGGAGTGGCACCACATCTCAGAGGATCTGCTGCTGTTGTCTAGCATTCGCTTCCCTCGGCACGTTTGTGCAAACAAAGGCTCAGCTGCATACTCGCTTCACGGGTTTGCAGATGCCTCTGAGGCCGGGTTTGCCGCCGTTGTTTATCTCCATGAGCTCAATGCCTCCGGAGATACTTTAGTACACTTGATTGTCGCCAAGTCGCGAGTCGCACCAATCAAGAATCGCCTCACAATCCCCAAGTTAGAGTTGTCGGCCGCCACCCTACTCTCCCAGCTCATGATCCGTGTGTCGGTTAAGTTATCGGCCCATATCAGTATACAACAACACATATGTTGGTCAGACAGTACGATAGTCCTGGCCTGGCTCAATACACCGCCTCACCGTCTTCAACCCTTTGAAGCCAACAGGGTAGTCAAAATCAACTCAGGCTCACCGGAATGTACCTGGCGACACGTACCTTCCGAGCTCAACCCGGCAGATTGCGCAAGCAGAGGGATGTCTGCGCAATCCCTGTCAGCCCACGACCTATGGTGGTCTCCCACGTGGCTTGGACAGCCTTCTGAGTCTTGGCCTGCGATGCCCTTAGCTCTGGGCCATCACGCCCTGCCCGGCCTTAAGCCCAAACACGTCCCGTCACTGGTCACAGTGCCCGGTCTTGACTTTGACCTGCTCACTCGGTTCAGTTCACTAGACAAGCTCGTCGGAGTGACAGCTTGTCTAAAACGCTTTCTGCACAACTGCAGACACCACCCAGATTCGCGACGCTCAGGCCCCTTGTACGTCAGTGAACGAAGAGAGGGCCTACTTTACTGGGTGCGCAGTGTTCAGCACAATGAATTTGCAGAGGACATCCACCGCCTTCAAACTGGCAAAATCTGCTCCGTCAGACTCCAGCGGCTGTCACCTCTCATTAAAGATGAGCTCCTTAGAGTTGGTGGACGACTGTCCCATGCCTCTATCCGATATGACGCGCAGCATCCGCTCATACTTCCCAGCTCTAGCCCACTTGTAGACCGGATCATTGACCACTACCACAAAATACACTGCCACCCTGGCGCTGACACCTTACACGCAATCCTACGCCAACAATTTTGGATATTGTCCGCGCGCCGTATTATTAGACATCGAGTCTTTAAATGCATTAGATGCTTTCGATGCCGGGCCCAGCCGCAAGCGCACTTCATGGCCGACCTGCCAGCCGATAGAGTTACGCCTCAGCCAGCATTTAGTCAAGTCACGACCGATTTTGCCGGCCCATTCCTCGTTAAATCTAGTACCCTACGTAATGTTAAACTCTTAAAAGCGTACTTTTGTATATTCGTGTGCCTCTCGACTAAGGCGGTTCATTTGGAACCGGTCTCGGACCTCAGCACGGAAGCGTTCCTCGCGGCATTACAGCGTTTTACAGCACGCCGCGGTGCCCCGGTTCTCATCCGCTCGGACTGCGGTACAAATTATGTAGGCGCTAAAAATCAGCTCATCGAAGTACAAAACTTTCTTGCCTTAAACAATGACACGATTGCGCACAAGCTCGCTGGTCAGCACATTGCTTGGTTGTTGAACGTCCCTAAGGGACCATGGTTCGGTGCGTTACATGAGATCAACGTAAAATCAACAAAGCAACTTTTATATCGCGTAATTGGCGAACAACACCTCACATTCGAGGAATTCTCCACACTTTTAGCTCGAATTGAAGCGGTCCTCAACTCAAGACCTCTCTGCCCACTTTCGTCTGATCCCTCAGACTTTGAGCCGCTTACAGCCGGACATTTCCTCATAGGCCGCCCACTAACGGCCCTTCCCGAACTATCCGTGGAAGATAGGCCGATCTCCACACGTAGGCGATTCCAGATGGTACAGGCCCTTTCCCAGCGCTTCTGGACGCTGTGGACCCAGTCCTACCTTCATACCCTCCAAACCCGCTCCAAATGGTTGTCCCCATCCTCCCCTCCCCGAGTTGGCGAGCTCGTCCTCATCAAGGAGGACAACCTGCCTGCCCTCCAATGGAGACTGGGGCGCATTGCTCGCACCCTGCCTGGGAAGGATGGCGTCGTGCGGGTGGTAGACCTGGACACCGCGAATGGACATCTTCGGAGGCCTGTATTCCGGATCGCCAGGCTCCCAGTGGATGAGCCCCCCCTGGCCCCCGGAGGATGTTCCCGCCAAAGCCGGGACGGCCATTCAAACTATACCGCCATCTGTATGGCGGTTGACTCAGCGGTTGTTGACGACCGCGTCCGCCTGTCTGCCGCGGCGCCACCGCTGCGCGACCCGCCGCCGCTAGCTTCGTGAGCCGAGGGCGGGACTCGTGTGTCTGCTAGCTAACGCGAGACGCCCACAAAATACGCGCGCTGGTATCTGCCCTTATTATAGTGACTCCTGAACCTAATGTGAAGAGACCGCCTAAATGCCTATTGTGTAGTGTAGTGACTGTGCGCCAGGAAACCAACCTACCTCGCCGCCCGTGGTCAGCTCGCCCCCCGGTTCCTGTGACTCATCATCCCTGTAAGTACTTTATTCCCTTATACCTCCTGCCTAACCCTTATTTCGCCGCTGTTACTGCGAACGCCTTTCGCCGTAACAGCGTCCTTTTTTTTGAGCCGATGATATTATCAGAACTAGTTTTGTCATGATAACTGAATCCATCAAAACTGAACAGGAAGTAGGTAGACGCGTACCCATCGTCTGCAGACGTAACGACACGGCCATTTTTCAAACATGGCGACCAAGGTAGGAACAAAGGAAGGTAACCGTCTCGATAGAGATATGCCACTACAAATGCCAAATATTTCAGAGCCAAATTAGGAGTCCCAGGAAATAGTTGGTTTTGATTCAAACATGGCGACCAATGTAGGAACAAAGGAAGGTAACCGGCTCGATAGAGATATGCCACTACAAATGCCAAATATTTCAGAGCCAAATTAGGAGTCCCAGGAAATAGTTGGTTTTGATTCAAACATGGCGACCAATGTAGGAACAAAGGAAGGTAACCGTCTCGATAGAGATATGCCACTACAAATGCCAAATATTTCAGAGCCAAATTAGGAGTCCCAGGAAATAGTTGGTTTTGATTCAAACATGGCGACCAATGTAGGAACAAAGGAAGGTAACCGTCTCGATAGAGGTATGCCACTACAAATGCCAAATATTTCAGAGCCAAATTAGGAGTCCCAGGAAATAGTTGGTTTTGATTCAAACATGGCGACCAATGTAGGAACAAAGGAAGGTAACCGTCTCGATAGAGGTATGCCACTACAAATGCCAAATATTTCAGAGCCAAATTAGGAGTCCCAGGAAATAGTTGGTTTTGATTCAAACATGGCGACCAATGTAGGAACAAAGGAAGGTAACCGTCTCGATAGAGGTATGCCACTACAAATGCCAAATATTTCAGAGCCAAATTAGGAGTCCCAGGAAATAGTTGGTTTTGAATGATTACTAACAAAGATATCCGTGTCGCGTAGCGGTGAAGGAATACTACCACCCCGTCTCTTTCCTTGGGTGTAAGGCGACTAACGGACTAAAGGCTACACATACATCCAACAGCATAGAGCGGCAATGGGTTTACCACTTGTCACGCTGAGTACACGTGCAGCCTCTATTTGGTGAAAAGTGGACTATGGCAGAGGACTGGCGGTCCTCATTGCCTAGTCTCTGACTAACCCTTCGGGGATAATAGTCGTGAATATATTATTTTGTATGCATGTATGTAAGTACTAACAGCAATGATGGTAGCAATAGGCTAAAGAAAGAGACTTAAAAAGTTAAATCTAAGCAATTAACACAAAAAACTCCTTTAGCATGAGTTAAGTCCTTAACTTCGGCTTCTGAACTAAAATCTCCATGCATTGTTCTTACCATGTAAGTGAACATCCCGGCCTTATAATTAAATTCTAATCAGGGATTAACAACGCGTAGCGTTTGCTGTGCGCGTACTATTACTTGGTAGGCCTTTAACTAAGTTGTAATTAAAAGTGCCTTGTTGCGTTCAAAGGCAGACAACGGAAACGTATAAATGTTGCTGTTGTATTGTTAGAGTTTCAAAATTATTTTTAAAAGTATCAAGTTCTATAACAATAATTCTATAGTAGCTCGACTATTTATTATACTATGCAACATCTTCAGAACAGAGAGTGTAAGTTTGTAAATGTGCAAACGTTACTATCGCGTTTGAGTTAAGTTTTGACGGATAGATCTTAATGCTAAGTAAATAAGATCGAGAATCAAAACTCTTAACTCAAACGCAATAGTAACGTTTGCACATTTTCAACTTAGGTACACTTAGCGTTCAGAGAGCTGAGTGTAAGTTTGTAAATGTGCGAACGTTACTATCGCGTTTGTGTTAAGAGTTTTGATTCTCGATCTTATTTACTTACCATTAAGATCTATCTGTCAAAACTTAACTGAAACGCGATAGTAACGTTTGCACATTTCCAAACTTACACTCAGCGTTCAGCTCTCGTTTTGTGTTTAAAGTATCCGCAGTGTTAGATTGCGTTTGTCATAGATTTGTTTCTTTTTTATTTGGCTTACAAAACCGGTTGTTGCAACGTTATGCATGCGCAAAATACATTTTTTTAACAACTACATCGCGACCTACTATATTTAAGCACATCATGCTCAAAGTTTGTATTCAAATTATACTCTTAGTTCAGTTGCTTAATGATATTCATGGAAAATAAACAGTACAAACAAATAAAAAATAAAAATACACTACTAACTAAGAATAAATCGTCTTTAAACAATGCTTGGCAGAGGCCACAGAACCATTAAAAACGTCAAATTCGGTACGAATACAAATTGTAACTTTATTAATTTGTTTACAACGTTGTCAGCCCATAAAAAAGTATAAGCGCCTGTGTCATTCGTCTAGGAGCTATGGGGACTGAACCACAAATGCTCCTTATACTATTGTTTCTAATGTACTTTATGGTTTCAGTTAAGCCTGTTTAATTAGTATTTACTAGTACATTTAGGATTGTAATTAAATTAAAAAAAAACTTTGTTATTAACTTATAACGTCGTTCCATAATTTATATGTTATAAAAGGTTGTCTCTCTCAAACTCTCATTTTGTTGTACTGTTCTTTTCCTACATAATTTTAGCGGCTGCGACACAACCTCAGCAATTTACAGTACAGGCAAACTGTCAATCGTAAAGCTATTTAATAAAAAACCAATAATCAAGGATATATCGGAAGCCATAGCAAAATCTGGAGAAAACGATGTTTTTGACGACATATCGTGCGCACACTGCTCAGCTTGATCTTAACAGCCATCGATACTCGCTTCTTGTTAAATCTAGCACCAAGTTCAAAGCCGATCTCTCTTCTCATCCCGCTACAAAATATCAGGCATAACGAGTATTCCACCAAGAACAAGAGTTGCTGGGTAACGAAATGCCTTCTGAAATATAGGGTTGGAAGCGAGGAGCTGATGGAACCCTCGAACCAATTACCACCACTGATCCCCCAGCTCCTGACACCGTGCTGACTTCAATTTTGTGTCGCTGCAAAAGTGGTTGCACTACAAAATGCGGATGTCGAAAAGCCGATATAATATGCAGTCTAGTATGCTTCAGCTCTTTGGGTTCATGTACAAATGGTGTACCTGTAGATGCCATAGATAGGGAAGACGAAGATATCGATGTAGAAGACGATGAGTAGTAATAAAGAAAAACTGATTTGATTTTTCTATTTTTAAATAAAAATTTAAAACCTATTTCGTTATTACTTCTTAAATCGTGCATATTTTATCTCCTTGTTATTTAAACACCCTGTAGATCCTAAAGTATTTATCTTAGATTAAAAATGAATATAGCAATTTTGTAGAAAATTGAATGTAGAAACTTTTGTCAGAAAAAAATAATTATAACGCTATTAGTACAGATAGATATTCGAGATATGTGCAAAAATCTGAAAAAAGATAGCTTCATCCCCCCCTAAACTCATGTCATCTGGATACCGCAAAGTATAACTGTACCAATTTACAATACCACACGAATTATTTCCCCTGATTGCCCATATTCGGCTTAATTTTCTTGTACAAAACTGTATGTACGTATGTCAAGAAGTATCAAAACATATTTGTTAAAAATTGTGATATTCATAACTTAAACACTCGTAGAAAAAATAAGCTTACCGTCCCTAGTTTTAGGCTTCATAAAACAGGTGGCTCTTTCTTGTGTAAATGTGTAACGTTTTATATCAATCTTCCACTAAACATTACTGAAATGATTTTACATACATTTAAAGCACATATTAAAAACCCTCTTATGTAAAGGTTAAGATAAAGTGGAAGATTATGTTAATAACAAATATGTATGATCAAAGTGCATGTACGAACATAACTTATTAGTAATTGATTAATTTGTTCTTTTTAATGTATTTTGTATGGCTTGGTGACGATACACAATGGGACGGCCCCATATAATTATGAGCATGATATAAATTCATTTTAGAAAAGTGGGTATTTTATAAAACTAATGATGTTATGACAACCTTGATTATCGAGTGCATTCATTACTACTTTGAAACACGGTATTAATTTATTAAGTATCAGAAAGTTGCATCCAAAGTAAGACGTAAAGTGAGTTCAAAATATTACAAATTGTTTATTTATTGTGGATCGCGAAACGAAATTATTATGTCTAATATGGAGCATAGTGATAATGGTATGTATTAGAAAGTTTACATTTGTACAATATATAGGATGTACAAAAAATATACACACAGTATTGTTTTTTATGTTTTGTATATTTCTGCAATGAGTTAGATCCTCATATCTTTTACTAGTGTATAATAGGGTAACTACTGGTTAGTATAATTGTAAAATCAAAAGTGGGGAACTCATTGCAGAAGTATACAAAAACAAAAAAAATATACTGTGTGTATTTTTTTTGTCGCGACATTGTAACTTTTGTTACTTAGAGGGAGAAAAAAGTAAGGCCTCCTGAGTTTCTTGCCAGCTTCTTCTCAGTCGAAAGCTGTCCCAAAATCCAAACTGGTGGTAGAATAGGTAGGTATGGTAGTTAAATTAGTTAGATTAGTTGTTAAGAGTTAACTGTCATAATTAGTTAACTGTTTTTTTCAATACATATTTTTTGACGTCAATAAGTAGGTAATCAGATACCTGTAAAGGTTTATATTGAATAAATCATTTGACTTTTTACTCCCTGCTGTGAATCGAACCCGGGTCCACTGGGTTTCGACCCAGTGGACCCAGGTTCGATCCTTTCTTCTGACCGGTCTTAGGACCGGTGGCCTAGCCACTAGATCACAGAGGCGGTTAAGCTTTAGATAGAAATAGTACTGAAAATTAAAAGTTCTTAAAAACCGATTTTCAACAATACTCAAACCTCCACAATCGCAAATGAAAGCTATCTCGAAAGCACAGATAATCCTATTCATTAGGGAACGTATGTCATTCCGCTCACGAGTACGCGCAAGAATATCGTTCTCACTTCGGGCTCATTATTTTAATACCTTTATCGCCGTTGATGATAAACGATACACGCCGCAGAAACAAAGGTTAAAATTAAGTTTCGCGATCATAGCGGTGGCGTCGAGTGTGAACGAGGAACTGTCGCTCGGATTAAATGGCGTTTATAACGACAAACGTTTGCGCGGAATACGAATGAGAGAGAGTTTTGTTTTATCGTAATGATTGAGCGAATTGAAAAATGCAGCATAGCATGCATAGCATTTGGCAAAATATGCAGCGTTTTTCTATTTTCAGGTTTTTATTGTTTTAGATTCCAAATAGAAAATTGAAAAACATGTATTGGTATCACACAACAAACACACAAATTAACAGTAATAAATAACAAAAAATAAAAATAATAAAGCAATACATTGCGCCCTGTTGTGTGATGCCAACACTTGCAGTATAAGCAGCAAGCGGGGCCTGCTGCACTGGTATTCTGCTGTACACAGTAGTGACATCACGTTACGACATATAAAAAAAAGAAATATTTAAAAACACAAGTTACTACATAACTACTTAGGTCTTAGAGCATTAAACCAACTTAGGTACATATTAAAAAGCAACATCAAACTCACGAAAACAAAACGGGCATACAAAAAAAATAGACATCTTAACTTACGCGTATATTATACATGCAAAAGTGAGCTTGCTTGTTTGTTTGTAACGCTTTCAAGCCTCAACTACTCAACAGATCATCACGAAGTTTTGCATTTTTAAAACTAGGTATATTATTTACATGCAACGGCAGAATACACCAAAATTTTAAATCAAAATTACACACTTTATACCATATCACATTTCGGCTTTACCGAGGAACATAAAGAAAACAAGAGGTTAAGTTCTTGAAATTAATAAAATTTCTGAGTAGAAAATCTGTGTCGCCCCAAAAGGTATTTCTTACCGACAAAAATTAAAAGATTTATGACGAAGACGAGATTTATTCCCTAAAGTTTTAGAAGCAGCAATTTCGTATGAAAACCATTCGATGCGGTTTAAAACATTTTCTTTGACATTGCTTAATCACTTGAGCTTTTATTTAATTCAAAAGATAGGTCTGTTTTGAAATTGTTATTTATTATATTATTATTATTACATTAAATTTAATGTTATGTCACATTTCATTTCCGACGTTAAGTTGTTCAAGTTTAAGGTTCACAATTCATTGAAGGTGGAAATAATTTAATTGTTATCCCCTTATATCGTCAATTTCGTATTAATAGCGTTACCCTTCCGTATGTAATTAAAACAATTATTACGTGTCATTCAATATTAAAGGGTGCTTGTTCTGGCCGGACCCTTATTAGTTTAACTTAATGGATACAATTTCAAGGATTTTGTTTGAAGACAGAGATATTTCTGTGCCCTATAGGAACTCAGAAATGACTCCACTACCTGAAGGTAAAAAAGAGCAAAACAACAATAGCAGGGTCCGGAGGAAATTCATCATTATACAAGTACGAATAATATTTAATTAATTTATCTTCTATTATTAGATAATTATGAAATATTAAAATTCGACAAACCAACAATTAATTATGATTTTTAGCTTGTTCTAATCTAAGCGTTTGATTAGCTCGATGATTTATTTTTTATCAATGTTGTACTTTGGAATTAAACTTTGTTTAAGGCACTTTTCGTTTTTAAAAAGTAGGTTTAGTATCTACTTAGCATCGCATTCATGGGTTATTGAACATGGAACCTTTATTATCCCTCGTTAATTGCATACATATACTGTTGAGGCAAGCCGAAGCACAGCCAGCAGTATTAGCTATAAGAACGCTAATGATGCGAAAATAAATAAATCAAACGCACATTCTCTCAAGGAGTTTACTTACCATAAAACTTCCCTTTTTGGAGCACTGCATGTTAATGGTTTAAACTTGTTACATATTTTTCATACAATTTCCGACTGCACTTAGTTTAAAGTAAGGAATGGTCGTCTTTACTTGAGCCGGTCGTGCATCATCAATATCAACTTTAAGACCTGCAGACAAGGTTCATATTTCAGCGGTAAGCTCTTTATACGTTAATTGTAACAAATTGTCGCGAACTGAAGTCTGTGATTCATGTTTTGGAGTGGGGCCAGTTTTCAGATGTGTTTTAAATTAAAATTACTTTAAATTTCTTTTAGTGGTAATTTCTATGAAACGTTCTGCACTACTCTAATACTAATTTACTTCTATATTAGCGTCTAATTTTACAAGGGTTGATGTTCTAAATGTGTAAATAAGGTAAGAGCCCTTTTGTTCAAAAGGTTATTTGTAAAAATATTTCCATTACCGCCAGAAAAGATTTCTGTAAAATTTATTAGATTTTGCCGTGGAGCTCATAAAAGTACCTACCTATTTATTAGTCATAGCAGCGTTTTAGCTTATATAAAAATCTTTACTTATTGTTGTTGTTCTCGAGTTATTACTTTACTTGATTTTACTTAAAGTGAGAATAAACACTTCTCAAACTGACTATACCAATTTATCGGTGTGATGCAGACGTAATTGATTTTCTTGACAAGTTTGTGTTTGTGTTGTTTAGATTTATTAATGTGACTGTAACATCTACATTCTACAAATAATAATAAAATTGAAAGGAGTTTGTTATGATAAATGTACAAAATAGTCAACTGTAAGCAATACGATTATTAATAGAAATTTTCACTTTATTATTGTCCCAAGAAGTATCAATTGCAAATTCAAAACAATATTACAAGCGTCCATACATTCAAACTTCAATCAATGTAGATTGAAGTGTGTATTCATAAAACACGAGTATGACAAGCACTTGGGAGATAAGGGATTACATTTCATTGATGGAACACATAATGATGCATGTTGGCTGGCACGCGGCCAATGTGCGGACACGCATTTGCCTCATGTATATTTATATACACCTTGCATTTGACTACTTTACTAAGCGTTACGAGTATTAGTTCCGTTCCAGTTTATCGTATACCGTTGGTAATTGTTAATAAGCTTGTTTAGCAAATACAAACTCACAATCTAATGTTTCACGAACATTTAATTGTAGTCGTACATACCTATATATTTTTATTCCAAATGCCTGTACTGGTTTGCACATCGTCTCTGAGTTTATATATACTTTATTCACACTTACTTTGTTAGTTAGGTTCAACTGTGTCGCGTAGCGGTGAAATAATACTACCACCCCCTCTCTTCCCTTGGGTCTCGTAATAGGCAACTAACGGACTAAATACACCACTGTCACGTGTGTTCAAGCACATGTGCAGTCGCTATTTGGTGAAAAGTGGACTATGGCAGAGGACTGCTTTTGCTGTCCTCATTGCCTACTGACTTATCCTTTGGGGATAATAGTCGTGTTTATATGTATGTATGTCAGACAGACAGACAGACTTAAAACAAGCCAGTTAGTTGGCTGGTTATAAGTCTGTTTGAATAGCTTAACCACCATCTTATCCGAGTCTGTCGTCAAAACACCAACATTAGTTATTTATTAGCACTTTCGCGTACCGACAGTTACAGATTAGAAAGCTAGTTTTGCGCTGGTTAAGGACTCTTAGTGAAGTGGATTTTGACATGTGACCTTACTGTTACTGTTACTTTCTGTTATTTATCGTATAATATAGTGAAGAACAACAAATTTCCCGTTAAATATTAAAAAAAATATTCAAAAGAAAAAAAATCCATTTATAGTTGTAATTCCGTATTACTTACTCATTCTGTAATTGTAAAGGCATTCGTCAACCGCCCAAAGTGTTGAAGTAAGTGAAAAACATGACGAGAACAAAAGAAAAATATCAGAGATACCGCAAAAATAAACACCCGGTCGAGTTCGAGGGATAATAAAATCAGGCACAATAACTCGGCCATTATCTGTTTTACTACGCCATATAAAACCATTTTCTACACAGATTCCGGGATACCAAACAATCGATTAAAATAAATCATATCCGCCGTCGTAACACTCTTACATTTCCCCTTTATTGAATTGGTTGAAAAATATTTTGGTACCACCATTTTGTTCGGAATGTGTTTTCAGTTGAAATAAATATCTTCCATTAGACGTAACTTCGCCGAACAGCAATAGCCGTTGGAGCTGTCAAGTTGTATCAATGTCTATATCGATAACGTCGATGGATAATGTTTCAATGTTAGTATCGGTTATCATTATCTTCTACCATTTTGACGTGTTATTTAATGTCATATCGAAAGAGTATAACACGCTACAACTAACATTATTTTACTTCAGGACACTGAGTCTTGCCTTGAATTTGGATATCAGACAACGTTACGATGCCGTCAAAAGTTATTATAGTAATAAAACTTATTAAGAAGAGAATTACGTTTTGAAAAGTTAGCATTTAAGTTAATTTACCCAAGTTTCGAACTGAATTAGTAAGCTTTACAAATTATGTTTCTAATTTAAAGTTATTTTATTACTTCATTGAATGTTATGGTAACATCTGATGACTACTTTCTCAATTAAATATTGTATTAAGATGTAAATTGGTATCTTAAATAAAAAATATGATATTACTAAGTTAAATATGTATCATTTTTAAAGTATCTAAATCTGTGTAACATTATACCCACAATTCTCATCGATCAATAGACAGGAATCGAGAAGCAAGCACCCTTTCATAATTACCTCCGTCTATCATCTCATCACCCCTATTCTGTCATCATTGTATCTCTCGGCGCGAGGGGTAATTATTTAGTAATTACTATGTTTGCGTTGTGGTACTCTCCCACGCAGTAGGAATTTACTGCCCTTAGTATAATTTGTAACTGGAGATTAGGATGTTATAACCTTGAATTGGAACTTACAGATAAGGGATTATTATTTGAGATAATATAATCTATGTGTGATAGAGCAGTTTCATACAAAACTTTACCACAAATACTTGTGTTTCGTTTACAATACTGCGAAGTTCGTTCGTAGTAAGTTTTGTGTATTATTATATATCTGCATGTGGATATATACGTTTAAGTAATACAAACAAAAGACCATACTGTACCACAACAGCCATATTTCTATTTATTTTGAACTTAGACAACGTTTATGTTTAGATGGTTATTTTAACCTGCCATTTCTTGCTTATTATTGTTAAAATTTTAAGGGAGTCTTCATATGTGGCATTTTATCTTAATATCACTTACGAAGTTAAAACTTTTGTTGATATGAAAATGAATTATTTCAAACGTAACACAAGTATTTGTGCTGTTTTACTTGAGACTGCTCTACTTACGAAACTGATTTAAACAGTTATAGTAATAAATAAAACCGTCTGAAATTCTTATTTGAAGTTAAATATTCAATGATGATAAAATTAAACTTTACAATTCAGTTAACAATAAAATTTTAATGGTATAGTTAACTATAATCAGATGACTATAACAGTAAATCAGCAAGTACATAATAGATGACCAAATGAAGGGCGTAAATAAGTGGCAGACGAATCAAATCATGTCTTCTCGCTTCTGCAAGGATCGTTTGAACCCTAATAACGGATAATAGATGAGGGGCCCTTAACACGAGATAATATCGCCTAGTAATTTCCGACACAATTAGATCGAATCGAGTACATATGGATGCGAGAATTAACATTATTCCTTATTATCGGCTCTCTCCTGAATAATTCCATCTTTATGAAGAGCTGGCTATTTCATCCGTTACTGTTTCAAAGAGATCATCGAGTGGAGCTGATTCAATTTGTACAACTTGTATGGGAAGCGTCACGTTTGTATATAACATTTTATTTTGAGTAATCAATAAAGCTAGAAGTTCGCTGAAGTAATACATTGTTTACGTACGTAAGTCGATCGTAATCTTATATTAAGTGAATATATTATTTTTATGTGAGTATATTATGTAGTAGGTACGAGTATATAAACCTCCATGAAACGAAAAATGCATTTTGTTATTTAAAATGCTTTTTCATACTTCACAGTTTAGATACAATTTATATAGATACTATCTTTATAGTCTAGGACACTAACTGAAAAAATATTTAGTGCACTAAACAGTGAAATCTAGAATTCAATAACAAACACATACTTAGGTACTTAAACTAATACGAATCTTTAACGTTTCGCAGTGACGATTTCCATTTCGGTTTCTGTAATAATGAAATGAAATAAATCAGGAAAGTTAAGGAGAAAGGAGAGACACAAATAACAGTATGTGATTTCCAGACAAATGAAGAATTATTATACTTCATTGTCCGACCTGCGTAATGATGATTCTGCGAATGGTTCTGATTAATCATGCCCAATTTCGTTAATAACTGATCGTATCACAATAATTACCATGTGATTTCGAAAAAATAAGTTGGAATCAATAGATTATTTTATGGATAAGGATATTGCTCTATCCCCTCTTTCAAATAAACTAGGTTAACCATAACCAATGAAGCGTGTCGAGGTTGTCGAGCAATTTTTCATTGCATTTTTACGCAAATCATCAATTCTGAAAAAAAATACTTAAAGCTTTCAATATTTTATTTTATTTATCACATTATCAAATATCATCATTAGCATCACATGGAAAACCGTATATATGGAGATTGAGAAATACGCCACAACGCTGCTGGCCCGATGCGGGTTGGCGGGTAACGTCTGCCATTTTACTACAACAATTACAGGTCTTCCGTAAGGCGAATCCTACACGCTCGATATTTATCACGATATTTGGATCGCGATCCAGGATCACGATATTTTACATCGACTGTGTAGTACAGCCTTTCGACGGATCGTCGTATTTTTAAAAATCCAGAAATCGACGATTTATATCGAGTATCGCGCGATAATTATCGAGCGTCTAGTTTTCGAGTTGATATTTATCGTCATTCGGTCAGTCTCAAACAAAAAAATAACAAAAAAATAGGTATTTATTTTATAAATTGGTTCTGGTTGGTGGTTCCTTTAGTGGATCATAGAAAGGACCAGTCTACGGGTGTTATACGGCTTGTGAGCGATGGAGGAGCACTGACTTGCTCCTCTGTACGTGTCTACCCAGTGTGAAATTGAGACCGAATGACGCCGATACATATCGAGTGTGTAGGATCCTAGCCGAACCAAAATATTACTCGATATATATCGTGATAAATATCGAGCGTGTAGCATTCGCCTAAGGGATGTAAAGCGCTATTATCCCCAAAAAGGTTAGGCAGAGACTTATCAATAAGTACCGCAGAAGCAGTCCTCTGCCATAGTCCACGTTTCACCAAATTACAACTGCACATTTGCTCAGCGTGATAGGTGGTGAGCCCATCGCCGCTCTATGCACTTGGATGTTTGTGAAGTCTTTAATCCATTAGTCCTCTTTTACGTATTCTTTTACCACACGACTCACTACTAGACACTAGATATTTTAAAAAGAAAATGTCTATAATTGGTTTACAAACATTCTTTATCGAATTTGTGAATTTTAAACGTGTCGCTTTGCGGTTCAAGCGAATACTACCACCCCCTCTCTTCCCTTGGATGTCGTAAGAGGCGACTAACGGACTTTAATCCAACAGCATAGAGCGGCGTTGGGCTCATCACCTGCCAGGTTGACCACATGTGCAGTCGCTATTTGGTGAAAAGTGGACTATATTAGAGGATTGCTTTTGCTGTCCTCATTGCCTAGTCTCTCTAACCCTTTGGGGATAATAGTCATGATTATAGATAAAGATAAGATAAAGATA
The DNA here is from genome assembly GCA_963921215.1 of Scoparia ambigualis. Lineage (NCBI taxonomy): Eukaryota > Metazoa > Arthropoda > Insecta > Lepidoptera > Crambidae > Scoparia > Scoparia ambigualis. Next base: position 5,524,443 of record OY992506.1, read on the forward strand.
TTTTTATTTGCAAATATGGGTACATGATTGGTGGTATAGAAAAATTAAATTGATTCAGCCATAGTTTTATCACTAGGCATGCAAAAATACGTTAAACATAATGAAATTATTATAAAAATTCGAATTAATTATATTAATAAGTTAACTAATCAATTATTAATTGTTGTAGTGTTAAGTATGTTTTTCCGTTGTTTAGTAACCATTTAACGAGTTTCTTCGAAGCTTCTCTTGGGCTAGATAATTGGTGTGAGTGTAGGAAAGTATAAATTGTTTTTTATTCAGGAATTCACTTACACTATAATATGCTCTACCTGCTAATAAAATTTGAAGTTTATGCTTAAATTTCAATTATGGTACGTGTTCCGGAATGGTGTCAGCATAAATGAATGCCTACACACAGGCCCCGCCCTTCAACAGGACATTGTGGACATCATCATGTCCTTCAGAACGCATCCAGTCGTTTTCAGCACTGACATCCAGAGGATGTTCAGAAATGTGCTGGTTGCCCCAGACCAGAGACGGTATCAGCTGATACTATGGCGGTCCTCACCAGATCACCCTCTGCTCACCTACGCCCTCAATACAATCACGTACGGCTTAAGATCAAGCCCATATCATGCAATCCGCACCCTGCTCCAGCTGGCTGATGATGAAGGCCATCGCTACCCTGGAGCCGCTCAGGTTCTTCGCAAGTCTATCTTCGTTGATGACATCTTGTGTGGCCATGACACGATTGAATCCGCCCAAGCACTTCAGGACGAGTTGATAAGTCTGCTAGACCTAGGCGGCTTTCGGCTCAGTAAGTGGACATCTAACTCGCCTAAGCTGCTCGAGAGATTTCCCGACAACCAATGCGACATGCCCAAGGACTTCGACATGAACCCAGAGTCCACGTCCATTAAGGTCTTGGGTATACAGTGGAGCCCTCAGTCAGACGAGTTCACCTACCGCATCTCTCTGCCCCCCATCACACATGTCACAAAGCGGTCTATTTTAAGCACCGTAGCCTCACTTTATGACCCAAACGGCTGGGTTTCGCCCGTTATCTTCCGCGCAAAGCTGCTGCTTCAGCAATTGTGGCTACTGAAGCTGGAATGGGATGAGCCCACTCCCTCTGAAGTACAAACGGAGTGGCACCACATCTCAGAGGATCTGCCGCTGTTGGCTAGCATTCGTTTCCCTCGGCACATTTGTGCAAACAAAGGCTCAGCTGCATACTCGCTTCACGGGTTTGCAGATGCCTCTGAAGCCGGGTTTACCGCCGTTGTTTACCTCCATGAGCTCGATGCCTCCGGAGATACTTTGGTACACTTGATTGTCGCCAAGTCGCGAGTCGCACCAATCAAGAACCGCCTCACAATCCCCAAGTTAGAGTTGTCGGCCGCCACTCTACTCTCCCAGCTCATGATCCGTGTGTCGGTTCAGTTATCGGCCCATATCAGTATACAACAACACATATGTTGGTCAGACAGTACGATAGTCCTGGCCTGGCTCAATACGCCGCCTCACCGTCTTCAACCCTTTGAAGCCAACAGGGTAGTCAAAATCAGCTCAGGCTCACCAGAATGTACCTGGCGACACGTACCTTCTGAGCTCAACCCGGCAGATTGCGCAAGCAGAGGAATGTCTGCGCAATCCCTGTCAGCCCACGACCTATGGTGGTCTCCCACGTGGCTTGGACAGCCTTGTGAGTCTTGGCCTGCGATGCCCTTAGCTCTGGGCCATCACGCCCTGCCCGGCCTTAAGCCCAAACACGTCCCGTCACTGGTCACAGTGCCCGGTCTTGACTTTGACCTGCTCACTCGGTTCAGTTCACTAGACAAGCTCGTCGGAGTGACAGCTTGTCTAAAACGCTTTCTGCACAACTGCAGACACCACCCAGATTCGCGACGCTCAGGCCCCTTGTACGTCAGTGAACAAAGAGAGGCCCTACTTTACTGGGTGCGCAGTGTCCAGCACAATGAGTTTGCGGAGGACATCCACCGCCTTCAAACTGGCAAAATCTGCTCCGTCAGACTCCAGCGGCTGTCACCTCTCATTAAAGATGAGATCCTTAGAGTTGGTGGACGACTGTCCCATGCGTCTATCCGATATGACGCGCAGCACCCGCTCATACTTCCCAGCTCTAGCCCACTTGTAGACCTTATCATTGACCACTACCACAAAATACAATGCCATCCTGGCGCTGACACTTTACACGCTATCCTACGCCAACAATTTTGGATATTGTCCGCGCGCCGTATTATTAGACACCGAGTTTTTAAATGCATTAGATGCTTTCGATGCCGGGCCCAGCCGCAAGCGCCCTTCATGGCCGACCTGCCAGCCGATAGAGTTACGCCTCAGCCAGTATTTAGTCAAGTCACGACCGATTTTGCCGGACCATTCCTCGTTAAATCTAGTACCCTACGTAATGTTAAACTCTTAAAAGCGTACTTTTGTATATTCGTGTGCCTCTCGACTAAGGCGGTTCATTTAGAACCGGTCTCGGACCTCAGCACGGAAGCGTTCCTCGCGGCATTACAGCGTTTTATAGCACGCCGCGGTGCCCCGGTTCTCATCCGCTCGGACTGCGGTACAAATTATGTAGGCGCTAGAAATCAGCTCATCGAAGTACAAAACTTTCTTGCCTTGAACAATGATACGATTGCGCACAAGCTCGCTGGTCAGCACATTACTTGGTTGTTAAACGTCCCTAAGGGACCATGGTTCGGTGCGTTACATGAGATCAACGTAAAATCAACAAAGCAACTTTTATATCGCGTAATTGGCGAACAGCACCTCACATTCGAGGAATTCTCCACACTTTTGGCACGAATCGAAGCTGTCCTTAACTCTAGACCTCTCTGCCCACTTTCGTCTGATCCATCAGACTTTGAGCCGCTTACAGCCGGACATTTCCTCATAGGCCGCCCACTAACGGCCCTTCCCGAACTATCCGTGGAAGATAGGCCGATCTCCACACGTAGGCGATTCCAAATGGTACAGGCTCTTTCCCAGCGCTTCTGGACGCTGTGGACCCAGTCCTACCTTCATACCCTCCAAACCCGCTCCAAATGGTTGTCCCCATCCTCCCCTCCCCGAGTTGGCGAGCTCGTCCTCATCAAGGAGGACAACCTGCCTGCCCTCCAATGGAGACTGGGGCGCATTGCTCGCACCCTGCCTGGGAAGGATGGCGTCGTGCGGGTGGTAGACCTGGACACCGCGAATGGACATCTTCGGAGGCCTGTATTCCGGATCGCCAGGCTCCCAGTGGATGAGCCCCCCCTGGCCCCCGGAGGATGTTCCCGCCAAAGCCGGGACGGCCTTTCAAACCGTACCGCCATCGGTATGGCGGTTGACTCAGCGGTTGTTGACGACCGCGTCCGCCTGTCTGCCGCGGCGCCACCGCTGCGCGACCCCGCCGCCGCTAGCTTGGTGAGCCGAGCGCGCGACGAGTCTGTCTGCTAGCTAACGCGAGACGCCCACAAAATACGCGCGCTGCTATCTGCCTTATTATAGTGACTCCTGAACCTAATGTGAAGAGAACGCCTGAGTGCCTGTGATAACGTAAAGTGACTTTGTGCTGTGCCGTGACAAATCGCCTCCATCGCCGCCCGCCAGCTCGCTGCCCCGTCTCCTACAGTTGCCCGATCACCCATCATCATCCCAGGTAAGCCTTCCTACCTACCTACCTACCAGTTCCCTACGTCGCGTAATCGCCACTCAGACGTGGCGACTACAGTACGTATGTATGTAGGTATGCATATTTATCGAAGTTAGCTGTAATATAGATCAAAGCCAATTGTCCACCGTTAAGTGGTCTTATCGCCTGATTAATCCTATTCAATAATTGTGGTACGCAGATAAGTAGTGTTCGATGATTTAAACATAGCGTTTGCAGATCAGATTAGATGTTTGTGTAACTAATTATCAGTTTGAACATCATTTACCGAATGTTTGGCTTAATTAATCTTGATCTTGAATTCCCTCGTTGATCATCATAGGAATTAGGTACGGCACTATTGCTGTGCGAAGCAATCTGTAATAGTATTAGGTAGATGAAGGCCGTATGTAATTAATAAGTTAGAAATTGATTTGACACAGACTAACACCATCGGAAGCATAGAGATGAGAAAGCCTACCCGCCGCAATTAGGGTGCCGAACAGTAGTTTTTGTAGTTAACTGTAAATGATATAGGATCTTAGTAGCGCCTCTTATGTCTGATTTACACGTATTAAGTAGTTCAGTGGGTAACTAAATTTTAACTTAATTTTAAGTAACTTATCTTGTAACTTGCTACTAAATTGTGTGTTTCATCGTTTAAAATTTAGTAAAAATTTATTAAGTTTACCTACTAAACTACTTACTTAATACGTGTAAATCGGGCAATAGGAACAATCTAGCCACTAGGTCACGTCACTTATTAATGCAGTTTTTTTTAAAGTAAGTATACAGGCTGTTGCTACTTTACACCTCTATATCTCTATATGTCCTCTAATTTGTATAAGTCTTCTTTCTTAAAGGAAGGCGGTTAAACTCAATCAAATAGTAAAAAAAGACTTAGCGAAAATTGCATCGTTTTATGATCGTACACCTTGACGTGACGCCGCCAAACTCCTTTCAAATCACTAAAAAAATCGTTACAATATAATAAATTTACCCACATCGCATCTACACCGTAAGATAATGCAACTTTCATTTCTGTTGCATCTATTAAGTAATGGAGCATAAAAGAGATCAGTCTCCCCACAATTCGGTCTGGAATGACTATATCCAATTGAAATAATGGATGGGGGTCAATTGTCTGATGCACAAAGATGCTGTGAGCTTACTAAAGAGGTTAACAATAATGAACCTTATTCTAAATGAGACACGACATTTTCTGACTTAAAGTGACTTTCGAATTTCAACCCGTGAATGACGGCTCAAATATCTATTAGGATGTATTTTATTAATATAACTTAATTAAGGATTTTTTTATTCGTTTTGTGTTCTGAAGAGTGAGTGTTGTTTATTTTGTATACTTTGTTGATGTTAGTGAAGTTATGTATTTTTATATAAAGCGATCTTTTATCTTCTTATTACACTTAGAAATTAAAGATTTTTCAGGAGCGATTTTTGGCATTTAGAATTGCAGCCAATGTTCAGATTTTGTTTTTCAAATAATAATAATTAAGTATGCACGTTTGACAAAAGCCGCTACGGAGGGATGACACGGTTCCAATAAAGATTAAAATTCAAAGAAGTTATAAAAATAAAGAGCCAAGACGTCGCGCCACGTGTCCCGAACGAGGCACAGACATTAGGGTGATTTCGTCCTGCTCACAACCCACTCACTTGAAAAGGACGGGTGCATTACGAAATACTCATTCTATTTCGCGCTGCAAATCGGATAAACGCCAGATTAAACTTTCGAGTTTAATAATATTGTCCTTCCATGATGGTCTTGTTAAGTTAATATCCAAGCATGCTCGTCGTGAAACACTGTTTACATTTTGTGAAAATGTATTCCTGGCCGCCGATGGCCGGCCGCCGATGGCCTTTACAGCTTAAACCAGGAATACCAGGATTATCTGCTGCGAGATTCTTGGTAGTCAAGCCATTGTGACTATTTGTGACTGGATACCATAGTCTAATGTCAAATTCCATTAAACGAAATTAGTCTATGAAACTGTTTCTATATTAACGTAATGTATTTTATGGGATACTTCATTAGAAATCTACCTACATAAATTTACTAATTGACTGTACTCCTGACTGCATATTCAATCAATTATCTTTTATCATTATCTATTTATTGATAAATTACAAAATTTCAATGCACACTTTTGTAACTTGCAATCTTACAATATTTAGAACAGTCTTTCCATATTTCATCATCAGCCTATTAACGTCCCACTGCTGGGCACAGGCCTCCCAAGTGGACAATAGACCGTGGGGATATTGGGCCTTATCCCACCACGCTGGTCCAATGCGGGTTGGTGGGTTTTAACGACTGTCATCTTACGATAACAACGCCCATATTTGGTATTATTAAAATTATATCCAACGCTCATGGTGTAACATTGTTTAGTTACAGAAAATATAGTCTGGGATGCATATGGCCTTTACAGCTTAACAGGGTTAATGTGCGTCGAGATCAACAAGTACCAAATATATCAAGCAATAATAATACAAAACGCTATTCCTTTTATATTATATTTTGTGCATATAACATGTCATCCACATACATACATAGATTCACGACTAATATCCTCAAAAGATGAGTAAGAGACTAGGCAATGAGGAACACCGAAGCAGTTCTCGTTTTCGCAATTGCACATGTGCTCAACGTCATAGGTTGTCAGCCCATCGGCGCTCTATGCTGTTGGATGTATAGTTAGTTAGTCGGCTTTTACACCAACCAAGGGAAGATATGGGTTGGCAGTATTATTTCTTTTATTTGACTCGTCATAGTGACTACATCCTGCCTGATACTAAGCAGCCGATGCAGTCCAAAATAATGAGAGCGCTCCTCGCACGGTAACAAGAGCACCCATTCATGACGGCCTGCATGAAGGCCGTTTCACGCCCCGCTTAAAAGACCCGGGACTATAGGAGCTGGGAAACACATGCGCCGCCAAAGAATTCCAAAGCCGAATGGTCTTACAGAGGAACGACTTGCCAGATTTTTTGGTCTGCACAATATGATGGTGGTTCCTAAGACCAGCTCGTGTAGTTTGGGAGAGGAAAGGAGAGGGCGGGATTAGATCAAAAAGTTCTTCAGAACACTCTCCCTAGTGATTCCGGTAGAAGACACTGAGAGAAGCAATGTCTCTACGCAGCTTGTGGTCCTCAACAGAGGATGTAACCTCAGCATCTCTAATAATGCGTACCGCTCGCCTTTGCAGTCTATCAAGTGCATCGAGAAGGTATTTAGCGGAGCCGTCCCATAGATGGGAACAATACTCCATACTGGATCACACTTGAGTCTTGTTCAGCAAACAGCGCTGCTCGGGAGTGAAAAATCGCCTCACCTTATTGAGAATACCCAACTTACGGGAGGCAGTTAAAATAACACCCTCGACGTAGCTTTTTGGATTCAGTTTCTGACCGATGTCCATGCCAAGAATGCTGAAGTCTACTGAAATGGGTAACGGAGTGTTCTGAAGAAAGGAAGGAGTAGATATTGACTGGCATTGACATTGACTTTGTAGAACTCGGGAGGAACTACCATCACAGCTTGGGTTTCAAAGTTGCTTGCGTCCGTAGGTTTACCCTTGAGACCTTACACGTGATCCCTGGGTGGTGCTAAATGAGTGACACTGACTGAGTGGTAGAGCTACGCTGCGTTGCAGCACGCATTGGGCCGGCTCGCCCGGCGTAATACCACCCTCTCACGAATATTCGGCGTGAAATAATGGCACTTGGTGCTGTTGTGTTTCGTCCGACCGGTGAGGGTACCGGAGGCCCCTCACCCCCCCCCCCCCCACCCCCTCCTCCCAATTCCTATTCCTTCCTTAAACCTATTCCTCCCTTAAAGGCCGGCAACGCGTCTGCGATTCCCCTGGTTTTGCGGGTGTCCATGGGCGGCGGTGATTACTCTCCATCAGGTGACCCGCCTGCTCGTTTGCCTCCCTCTTTTATATAAAAAAAAAAAAAACAAAGGACACGAATTCGTCACGAAACACTTCGCTCTTCTAAAAAGTCTGCAACCCCGGCGCACAAACTGGGCGGCACAGGGAAGGCCGGCAACTTGGAAAGAGGGGAACAATGCCACACTCCATCGAAAGCTTTAGCGATATTAATATAATACATACTGCCAGAGATTCGCCAAGCTTGTCCATCGCTTCACCCCATGCGTAAATAACGTACACTAGAAGATGAGCAACGACTGATCCTCTAGGTAGTGAATGAGCTGAGAATTAATTATCCGCTCAAACACCTTGCACAGCACAGAATAAGTTACAGCGATAGGTCGATAGTTGGCTGGATCCGAGCGATTATTCTTTTAATGAGTCGCTACACACACAGCTCTTGTAGTTTTAACACAGATTTTTGTCGTTGTCCTTTAAAAAAATAAACCTTAATTACAAATAAGATTCCGCAACACATGGTAGACCACGCTTCCTTTTACACGGTCTAGCGCACGCCGGACTTCAAAGCCAAGACCTGCGGTGTGTCATTAATTTCCTTTCATGTATACATTTCTGTCTCTACTGTACGCTATAAATCATTTGGTATAATAATGTTGTGCTGAGTTATAACAAGGTTGTTATACTATCTTAGCCGAATAACGGGATTAAGGCGGTATTCTTTTGTAACACATTTAATAGATTCAAGTCTTTTATCCTCAAAGGGTTAGTCAGAGACTATGCAATATAGACCGTGGAAGCAGTCCACTGCCACAACCCACGTTTCATCAAATTACAACTGCACATGTGCTCAGCTTAATATGTGCAGTCTTTAGTCCATTAGTCGCCTTTTACGATACCTTTTTTTTATAAAAGAGGGAGGCAAACGAGCTGGCGGGTCACCTGATGGAGTAATCATCGCCGCTTATGGACATCCGCAAAACCAGAAAAATCGCAGACGCATTGCCGGCCTTTGTGGAAGGAATAGATTTAAGGAAGGAATAGGAATTAGGAGGGGGGGGGGAGGAAGGGGAATCCGGAACCCTCACTGGTCGGACGAAACACAACAGCACTAAGTGCTATTATTTCACGCCGAATATTCATGTGAGTATTACGCCGGGCGAGCCGGCCCAATGCGTGCTGCAACGCAGCGTGGCTCTACCACTCAGTCAGTGTCACTCATTTAGCACCACCTAGGGGTCACGTGTAGGGTCTCAAGGGTAAACCTACAGACGCGAGCAACTTTAACCCCCAAACGAAGTGAGTTGTTGGTAGTAATTTTTAGTGAGTAGGTTTTAGAAAGCCGTGGGTGTAGACACACGGCTTCCTTGCTAAAATGTTAATTAATTAATATCCTTATTATAATCAACATTATCAGTCTGTAAACGTCCCACCACTGAGCACAGAACTTCCTTAACCTCTTAGTCTTGGAATCGAAATGTCTAAAAATTTTGACAGCAGGTGCGATTTGGCTGGAATGGAAAAAAAAATTGCGGAAATGGAAAAAAAAATACCGCAGTTCATGTTAAATTATGCATTCACGATGCATAAAATGTAACACAGAACCGAAATAATCGACCTTGTTCATTAGTCTCTAAGTGTATCAAAATACGGTACAAAGTCAAGTGGAGAGCGCGGCCATGTATGGCCGCTTGGAGTCTGACGGAACAGCGAGTTTTTTAGGTGTGACCATATTTGGCCGCTTGGGGCTTGAGGGGTTAATGGAAAACAGCATAAGAAATTGGGAAACAACCCACCGCACTGCCCCAATGTGGCTACCAACCCACGACCCACGTTTTAACGACTGTCATCTTTCGACGACAACCGGGACCAACGGCTTTACGTGCCTTCCGAATCACGGAGAAGCTCGAGATGTATTTTAATTTGGTCGTTCATCTAATGACACGGCATTGCGAAAGTTGCTTAACTGACGTAATCGCAAATCGACATACACCATCAGCATATAAATGTCACATTTAGGCTCAGGTACCTTTTCACGTGTACAATAGCAAGTATTGAGATCAAGCAAACAGCTATTCGAAAGAAAACACGAATATTATTAATTACATTCATTCCACATGATCTGTATGGTAGCGGCTTATTAAACGAATTCTGCCAACAGGAAAGCTTCCCTTGGGTATCCTGAAAGGCGACTAACGGACTGAAGACTGCACATACATCTAACAGCATAGAGCGGCGATGGGCTCACCACCTGTCACGCTGAGCATATGTGCATTATTATTATAATATACAATATTACTTTTAAAGGCATTTTTGGCACTTCAAGAGAGCCTTTGATTCGTAAACCTTTATGTGACCTTGTACCAAAAGAACCGCAAAATACTCGACAAGGGCAATCTCTTTCTCCTTTTTCGTGTTACAATATAAAATGTTAGTTTAGTATTATTAAAATTCACAACAATATTCTCTTGTGCACATATCATGTAACGCTACTTACAAACAATACATTATTCTCCTTTTTGTGTAGGTAAAAAACGCTGATTCTTGAGAGCGCTTTAAGTCAAGCAAATGAAGTGTAGACTCGGGATTTGCCGGTATCGATAAAACCAACCGGTATTGTAGAATCGGTACATAGTATATTGGTATCGGCCGGTACAGCGTTTCGCGACCGACGACCAATTTGTAAGGATTACGTATTTACGGTATCGGCCGAGGTCAGGCAGGACTGCGAGAAAATATTTAAAACTGAAGGCTTTGAAACTAACATTTATTTACGATACCTAAAGCAATATTAAACTGTTAGTGTGTAAAACCAAAAAATAGTGTTTTATATTATTTAGCTGGAAGACATTAATTACAATAGCTTTTTGTTTTGTTTTACTTTGTTCCTTGTTATTTAATCGTGTTTTAGGAAGTACTTCTAGATTAATATATCGCCCACCGAAAAGGGCTCAATTCAAACACAAAAGATTTGTTGAATAGCGTTCAAAGTCGAGCGGTATTCTCGTAGTTTTTCAATTCATAATAATTTTAACCTAAAACTGATGCTTTCATTAAATTATGGTTAAGCTAGTATCATGTTAAAATTATCTTACAAATAACAAGCTGAGAATTATCATTATGCAGTTCTAAGATACATTAACTTACCTTTTCTTTTGTCTTTTATCCGGTCATCTTTATGTCAGTTTAACTCTGCACAATAGCGAGATCAACGTAATTTCTCTTGTCAGAAGGGAAGGGACTGTCCAATATCAGAAGAGTTTAATAAAAGTTCGTCGCATGAGACGAAGTATCGGATGTCGGAATTTAAGGCCCGGAGCAATGTCCAAGTCGGAGACATTGTATGCATAAAACATGGAGCGAAATCTTAAATCTGGGAGTCGATGCTTCGTGTAAGCTCCAGATAACAGGCATCAAGCGTTTGTCTCAGGAATAGGGCGGAGTGGATTGGACGGAATATATCGGTGATTTTACGGAAGTATTTTTGTCTAACCAAGGAGAAGTGATTTCACCCTCTGCGAGAGGAATTTTACAAAAGCTCGAATGAAACTGTTTCAATTCTTTCATATTGGAATGTTTCAGCTATGAAGTTTGGCTGTGTACTTTTATTCTTCTTATGATAAAGTTTTGGATTTTTATTTCAAACCTTTTCGGTCGTTTTGACACACCAATGTTCGGTAGGTACTTACCTAAAAAAAGGGCTTGCGTAAACTTAAGAAAGTACTGTGATAAATTTTGTATTGCTTAGGACACATGCACCTTTACTTGCATCTTTGTTCTGGAATTAAACTAGGTAATTTTTAGTGGCATACTCGTAATACACATAGACGTAGTTAACATATACTTCAAAATACCGCTATTGTGCACCAAAGAAACCTTCGAATCATGCTTGCTCATCATTCGGTTCACCAATACTGTTTACGAGCTTTCCTTTACTGTTTCTTGTCCGTTCAATTTAAATATCTTTACATTTTCCCACATCGAAACATTTTTGTTACACCTAGGCAATATTACACTATCCACCTTTCCACCTTAGAATACCTACGAGAGAAATAAAAGGTTTTGTGAACGTGTACTTGCTACTAGCATTTCGCAGATGTGTTGCCGGTCCAAGGTTAAACGCAAACTGAATAATCTACTTTCAGCACACGTACCGTTATCGGACACACTTAGCTTCTTTCTAAGCTCTTTAGAACCTACATTGAAACCTTTGTTTGAATTCTAGTCAGTAGCTATATATATGAGTGTTCAATTACCGTCATTCACTCTGTGTATTGTCTTTACTGTATTTCTGTTTATATAGGTCATATTTTTAATTTGGTTTAAGTATTTAATTATTAATGATAGAACCTTTTGCGACATACACAAACTAAATACTAGAAATAAGTATAAACTTGTAATTCCTTAATTTCGACTTCAGAAAGTTAATGGATCATTCATGGGACAAGGAGTCACATATTACAATAAAATCCCGAACTATGTTATAATTTTACCCTTTGACTTTAAGACACTTGATAAGGACAGACTTTTAGAAAAGGGCTATTACACTGTAAACGATTACATCAATGACAAAAATGCATGGGATTAACATTCCTCTAATTTCGCACTTATATGGTTTTAATGCGTTCATAGTGCCCGAGTAAAACATTGAGATTCTCTTTTGTTTTTATCTTTTCTTTTGTAATATAATTTTTTTATGATTGTTGATTATATAATTTGGTAACGACATATTGTTTTGTAAATGTCGTTACTTCTGTATTATTATAAAGCTGTGGAGTTTCTTGCGCTCGTTCTTCTCCACAGCTAAAAGAGTCCTGAATGGGTATTTGCCTATGCCTACCCATCCATTGTAGTAAAATCGAGTTTAGACGATTCAAAATGCTTATTTTAAGTTTACTAAATAAAGAAATTATGATTTGATGATTTGATTTTTTTGACACCAATACCTTAAGTTAAGCTTCTTTTAAAACTTGTTTTAATGGTTAAAGCAGATAACGGATAAACATACTTATTTTATACATAAACCTCAGACCCTAAAACAATTTTAGAATAACAGTTAATAATAGTGAGTAGTAATTTCTAAATTGACTCGACAGGGAATTGAATTAGATACTTTAGAGATGGCGACCAAATGTGGAAAGGCTCGAGTCCTGTAATATGAATTTAGTACGTTGAATGTTGAATAACGCTGGTTAATAATTTTGTTAATATAAGTTATTCCACATAGCTTGCTTTGCTTTCCACAATGAAACGTCTCAGTGCGAAAAAATATTGGACTAAAAAACCGCCGATCTGCAATAACAAAAGTAATTTGGGTGGTCGTTTGGCTCGGGATTATAGAGTCAGTTCCCGTTGTGGGAGATAAATTAAAAACCATTTTTCACGTAATTCCCGGTTGTGCAACGGATGGTGTAATCTATACAAATTGGCTGAGTGTGCCACATATTACTCGTTAGCTGGGCTGGGCTGGTGCGGGGCACGAACGCTTTTATTTGGGTTGTAGTGTTAAATAACGAGACGAAGGAGGACTACGAAATTTATAGCTGCACGCTTTTTTTAACGGTGTTTATTTAAACGAAGTGTTTTTCATCAAACCGAATGTATGTACACTTACAGACATTGTATTGGAAATATTGATTTTGTTTTATCATTAATCGACAGAGTCGAATGAAAAGAGGATAGTTAAGTTCTACTATTTTTTTTTTATAATAGAAGGAGGCAAACGAGCAGGCGGGTCACCTGATGGAGAGTAATCTCCGCCGCCCATGGACCCCCGCAACACCAGAGGAATCGCAGATGCGTTGCCGGCCTTTAACAAAGGAATAGGTTTTAGGAAGGAATAGTAATTGAGAGGGGGAAGGGGGAAGGGCCTCCGGAACCCTCACTGGCCGAACGAAACACAACAACACCAAGTGCTATTATTTCACGCCGGATATTAGTGAGAGGGTGGTATTACGCCGGGCGAGCCGGCCCTATGCATAGTGCAACGAAGCGTGGCTCTACCACTCAGACAACTACTACTAGATAATATCTGCCCATTGCCGACTTTGTAGCCTTTTTTATTATGCTGTCTTCTTCTTGTACCTTTCTATTACTAAAGGTCAGCAGTCAGTTTTATAAATGTTTCCTACAGAGTAGGTATGTCTGAACAGTAAATTGTTTTGATACCGGTCCATTTCTTGATGACTTATGAAGCCATAACTTTTTCCACCTGCTAACCTTAGTTTGGCATTAAAACAACACGAAAAAATACAAAATGTTAAACGGATTTTTTACAGCGAAATATTTTTTGAGTCTTATATTATTTTTATATTACAAGGGTAAATAAAGCAAAGGAAGTGTCAGGATAGTAGCAAATGGATAGCCGTAGTCCCTACTTACCCATCTGGGAAACGGATATTATTGGAAGATTGTACCCCAAATATGATTTTAAAACTAATCAATATACTCGACTTACATTCCACCAAAGCCTTAACGAAACACATGTAAGAAGACTAAGCTAAAGGAGAATTACCAAACCAGCCTATTCGATATATATTACGTCTTAATCATTCATTATATCAAAAATATTCTCTTAAATTATAATGATTACTGTTAAAAAAGATTTTCTATAGAACGCCGCGTTAAGAGTCAAGTGCTGAACTGAACTGATAGTCAACATACGATAATAGACTAAGTCTATTCTATGATCTAAAAACTTGTTTTATTCTATATATCTTTTTCTTAAAGTAGGATCAGTAAGTAAATAGGTAGATACTTAAGCATTTAAATAATTTCATATAAAAAGTACAGTGGTCATAACCTAAAAATACCTGAAAAGTCTTAAACCTAAAAATGAAGATAGCTTCAAACTCCCGCATGATATTGTAATATTATTTTTTCTTCATAATTCAGAGCATTGCTGCTATTGATTACTATTTATTTCATTAAAGCGCTGTGTTACGCTAGCTAGCTAAAAAACTAGCCTAACTCCCATAGTAAAATGGTCATTCTCCTTTAAGCTTAATTTTGGCTTAGTCTTCTTACACGTGTTTTGTTTTGGAGCTAAGGCAATTAGCACACTCGTGCACAAAGGGCAAGGCGTTAGCTAGCCTTAGATTTGTAAAATATCTGTTCGATTTTCGCATTACTTCCATAAAAGCGTCCGCGTCATCGGTTCGTAAGATTAAGTTTTCTTTTGCCCCTTTCCTTTACGGGGTCAAGTTATCGGAAAACACGCCTGAAATAATAGACCACTTTCCACCACTACAGTATAAAAAAATTTAAAGTATACAAAGTATGAAAACAAATACATCAGGTCATAAAATTATAAAATCAACTGGAAAAAATGTTATACCGTTTTACTATTGTTCTAAACCTTGAACTAAATACTATATACCTGATTAAAAAGCGATGCTGTTTTTTATTTAATACAGGGTGTAAAAAGACCCTTCATCATCATCATCATCATCAGCCTATAATCATCATCAGCTTACTGCTGGGCACAGGCCTCCCACGTGGACAATAGCACGTGGGGATATAGGGCCATAACCCACCACGCGGGCCCAATGCGGGTTGGTAGGTTTTAACGACTGTCATCTTACGATAACAACCAAGACCAAAGGTTTAACGTGCCTTCCGAAGCACTGAAACAAAAAGACCCTTAACGAAGCTAAAATATACGCTTAATGTACATCAAAACAAGTAACAACTGTTTTCTCCAGCTCGCAATAGGTATAATGCGCGCAGACTGTTCAACGCGTGAGAAAAAGTCAGCTTCAGCGTCATAGCCCAGGTGATGGTTACTGTTCAATAAAGTTTATTAACTATCATAATTATTAAAGTTGTTACTTGTTAGCAAAAAAACTATTATTATTAAAATTGTTATAGCAATAAACGAAAAAAATAATTGTAACTTTGGCATTTGATATTTTCGTAACTATACGGTTCCAGGGCATGGTCTGGTACAGAAAAAACCGGCTAAGTGCGAGTCGGACTCGCCCATGAAGGGTTCCGTAGCAGCAAGTAACATCATTTAAAAGTTCTTGTAGTTCGTTGTAACTTTGATCGATGTTTTTAATAATAGTGTTTTGAATTAATTATATTTATGACGTATTAATAAAAAACTACTTACTAGATATCGTTCAAACCAATTTTCATTGAAAGTTTGCATGGTAATGTATATTCTATATTTTTTAGATTTTTATCATTCTCTTATTTTAGAAGTTACAGGGGGGGACACATTTTACTACTTTGGAAGTGTCTCTCGCGCAAACTATTCAGTTTAGAAAAAAATGATATTAGAAACCTCAATATCATTTTTGAAGACCTATCCATAGATACTCCACACATAGGTATGGGTTTGATAAAAAAAAATTGAGTTTCAATTCTAAGTACGGGGAACCCCCAAAATTTATTCTTTTTTTTTTATATAAAAGAGGGAGGCAAACGAGCAGGCGGGTCACCTGATGGAGAGTAATCACCGCCGCCCATGGACACCCGCAAAACCAGGGGAATCGCAGACGCGTTGCCGGCCTTTAAGGGAGGAATAGGTTTAAGGAAGGAATAGGAATTGGGAGGAGGAGGGGCAGGAAGGGGCCTCCGGTACCCTCACTGGTCGGACGAAACACAACAGCACCAAGGGCCATTATTTCACGCCGAATATTCGTGAGAGGGTGATTACGCCGGGCGAGCCGGCCCAATGCGTGCTGCAACGCAGCGTGGCTCTACCACTCTGTCAGTGTCACTCATTTAGCACCACCCAGGGATCACGTGTAGGGTCTCAAGGGTAAACCTACGGACGCGAGCAACTTTGACCCCCAAAATTCTTTTTTTTTCTATTTTTGTGTAAAAATCTTAATGCGGTTCACAGAATACCTCTATACCTACTAAGTTTTAAAAGTATAGTTCTTATAGTTTCGGAAAAAAGAGGCTGTGACATACGGACGGACAGATAGACACACATGACGAATCCATAAGGGTTCCGCTTTTGCCATTTGGCTACGGAACCCTAAAAATCCTCGTACTAATGGATTGAATACGTGGCTTTCGGCTTCATTACGGGTCTTTTTATACCCTGTATAGGCAGACAGGGATATCATGAGTTTCAAACGAAGTTTAACTAAAATTGAGGTTACGTATTAATAGGGTTTTAGACTTCGATCACATAGTTTTTATATAATAATAATTATGATCAGAAGTTTTAGGCCAGTGTTACATCGAGACTCGTTAATAAAATTATTTAGAGGAAGTAAACATTTTAAAAAATTTGTTTATTATGTGGAATCACATTTTATTATGAACAGTACAAGTCACTCTCTTTAGAGTTCAAACGAAAGTTAATAAGTATTTTTACTTCTGCTTCCGGATTACAAACCGTGGAAGCGTGTTATCTCAGCTTTGATTTACCTTTGAGATTGTGTGCGGTCTTAAGGGCGAGTGCTGTGTTGTCCTATAGTCTCTGAACCAAAAATAAAATTTATAATATAGAAAACGAAACAGATATTTTTAGATTTGAGAACACGAGATAATATTGTTTTCTCGTAAAGATAACTAAAAACATTTAATGATATAGCAAGTGAAAAAACCTCAATTTAAAATAATACTAATACAATATTAATACTTACAATATAATAAACGACTTTTAATTTAATTTAATATAAAACATATTATTATAAATACTACAAAAATAGGGTCAACACTGTAAACTTTGAAATTAAACTGAAAAATAGTAATTGTCAGTCAGTAAATACGTGTCTGGGTATTTCGATTTTGTTAGACGATTTTATACTCCACTAGCTTTAGCCTGCGGCTTCGCTCTCGTTAATGTAGATTTTGTCAATCAGTTCTATTCATCGATCAATACAGGAAGTATTCACGTAAAACGATTATTAATTCAGGTAGTATTATTAATTCAGGTAACTAAGTTAATTCAGGTAGTTGATCAATACAGGTAAATAGACGTAATCTAGAATAGAATAGAATAATACCTAAGGGTTAAATAGGTACTACAAGACAAAAGTGTGGTGGCGGAGTTGTGTGGTGGCGGCTCAATATTCAGAGAATACTATCAACCCATCTCTTCCCTTGGGTGTCATAAAAGGCGACTAACGGACTGATGACAGTCAGGACAGAACCGTCCGCTAATATAATTTTTTAACACTGGCTAAAAACCAAATATCAATACATGGAAGTGATTAATAACATAACATTGCATTATAAAGGTAGGTGAATTCGATCTATTTTTGCATGAGTAATATATTTTTGTTTACTTTAATGTTCTGGAAGTTATTTAAGAAATAAAAATGTACTAATCTGGTTTTATTTGAAAAAGGTGGACTTAGTGTGGTTTTGACTGCAAACGTGTGACAAGTCCGGTTTTATTAGTATCGAACAAATTCAGTTTTGTATGTATTAAATAATTTTGGATATCGGACTAATCCGGTTTCGTTTGAAAACACACTTTTTAAAGCCTTTTTGATGGAAAATATTAACAAGGATCGGGGTCAAGACGGGGTCAAGACATCACGAATCGAAAAAAAATATCTTTTGAATTGTAGTGGACTATCCGGTTCTGTTCCCCAGCTTCTCACATACATTCAACAGCATATAGTGACGTTGGGCTACCCACATATCAAGCTTAGCATAATTATGTGCCGATGTTATATGGTAAAAACAGCAGACCTGTGACAATATACTGTTTTTGTGGTCCTCATTGCCAAGTCTCTGACTTTTTGATGTTAAATGTCGTGAATATGTATTTATGTAGGAAAAAAAGTAAATACTTAGTCATAGGTTCTGTCTTGCCACAAATTGAAAATTTTACATCATTGAAATTTTACCTACAGTTAATTAATTGACATCCTTTATTAACTCCGCTTGTCCTTGGCGGATAGATGCTCGGGGTGAACGCGAGAAATCGTGGTTCAATCCCCATAGCTACGTTAGACCACTGACGTGAACTCCGACACAGTCCTTTAGATGAACAGTATGAGTTAGGACTGTTATTTATTTTAATTTATTATTATTTTATTTTAACGGGCCTTAAGCGGTGAAAACGGAAAAAATTGGCTGTTTTGTAATAACTCTTTTATTAAATATTTTACACTGATATTTTCAATGTATTACATGAACGAAGCCAAAACACGATTGGAAACATTTGGCTCAATAGGAAAAAATCCTGAAGTTACCTCTAAAATTTCATATAAATGCACATTACGACCGTGTTTTACAATAATAATTCCTGTAAAATCATAAAACTGTAGGTATTTACCTTTTCGATTTCTTGACTGATTTGGATTTTCAAAAAACTAAACCTTTTTAATAACTTTTTGATAAAAATGTGAATGGCGCTTATGAATTACCACGGACCCGCGAGGCCCCGCGCAACATCCAAATTTTCGCTGACCACCTAACCCCCCTTATGGCGAGTCACCAGTAAATGCGGGCAAAACTGTTTTGCTAGATCAATAGTTTATGTGTTTATTATTAAATTACGCTCTTATAAAAAATATGTAATATACTATAGGATATTGCCTAAAGAATGTGCTAATTTGTTATGCGATTAGATGTACTTTGGTCGATTATAAAAAATCCCGAAAACAGGCAAAATAAAGGTCTAAAACGGATGATTTCTTACATTTTTTACATGTAATTATTTATTTTGAAGTACTACAGAGAACCTGCATAATTCATTTAATCCTATAAAGTCTATATAGGCAAAAACCTATAAAAATCTATAATAAAATAATCTAACGCGCCTATTTGCGCTGCTTCGCTGTTATACCCGTCCCGTACCGTCTTACCGTCGAGAGAGCAAGAGGGAAGCGTTCGAAAAGACTCGCCTTAACTTTAAAAAAAGAAGTCGCACTGCCGGGCAAAGGACTCTTTCATTAAAATCTAGACTTCGATGCAACTGACGGATATTGGCTCAATCAGCACGCTTACCAAATGCAGGTTGATAATCTTGGGCCTGGACATGGGCTTTGCATCGAAAAATCTTAAACGTAATTTGCCTGACCTGGGAATTCAACCCTGGACTTCCGATTATAGGGTAGAGCGTTTAGGCACTCGGCTAGCTGAACCAGGTGAACCAGAGAATAGTTATTAACAATTAAATTAACTAAAACGTATAAATTAACATAAAAACTAAAAATCAATAAACAAATCAATGTCCATAATAGAGTATCGTATCGGTTTGAAATATGGCGAAAATAGAACGTAACGTTCCTTTTGATAGTAGACATTTCAGTAAAAATCTTACCACCGCGATTCAAAATCTGTTTAAGCCAGTATAGCGCCCTCTTTTAATTATATTTGTGTACTTTTTTGTTAATGTTTATTAATTTTGTAATACTGTGTACTAATATTTTACAAAATACTCCTGAAAACGGGTGGTTTTCAGGAGTATTTTGTAAAAAATAAATATGCAATATATTTGACTATTTGTTAGAAACAATATTTCTGCAAAGTTAGAAGCAAATTGGGCGACAGTTTCATACAAAGTTCACCACTTCATGACCTCCCCTCCATGTTTCATTTTCGTGATTAAATGTAGCCTTTATTTTAAGTTAGGCCGCTAGCAATACATCGGTGAAAACTGCATTTAATTCCATGCAATAGTTTTTGCGTCAACCATACAGACAAACATACAGACAGACAAACGAAAATTCTAAAAAAATATTGTTTTTGCTTCTGATACTGTAATAAGGATCCCCCGTATTAATTTTTCTTCATATTTTCAATGTACAGACATAGATTATGAGATGCAGACGATTGTTAAAATTATCAAAATATAAGCACGCCACGTCAGAGACTGATCCTGGACAGGGAAACCAAATGGAAAATGTTGTCATGTCATTATTATACCTGTCTGCTGTTATAAAGCGCAAGTACCAGAGATGCGACAAAAGATGGAAAGCGGACAGAGACAAAGACAAGAACTGCTCACACCATTTTTAAAATTAAACTCGCTGTAGACTCCTCTACTCTATGGCTATCACAGCGTAATCAAGATTAACACTTAGAATGCTTCGCCGCTAGACACTATTGAAATTCTACTCATTGAGCTCTGATCAGTGCGCGGCAGCAGCGTGCAGAGCGTTGCAGCGGCAGCAGTTAAAAGGTTAAGTTGGTGGTGGTGGTGTGAAACTTATAATGCTTCATGCCAGCGTAGCTACGGGTAGTGACAGAAAAATCCCTGAAGATGTTCTGGAGACTTACCTCACGCGAGTCCCTGAAGTACATTACTAGGTCATCTAAAGGGGACATTTACCTGCCTGACTACGCCCCGGACGCATCCCGCCGCACTTCTGATTTTATTGCGCTATTTATTGATGTTGAATGGATGACGACGACCAATAAACACCGCGCCTCGTCCGTTGTCCTCGTTCCACGCCTCCGTATCTTGGCCAAAGGTGAAATCGTCGATTCATCATTGCCCGTAGATGGATCTGTATTCTTTAGAGCGTAACCGGGTGCAACAGCAAGAATTCTGCCAACATTTAAGAACTGTGGGCACTGGTGCTGCTAACAATTAAGTTGAGTTTTTAAGGGTTTCAAAGCCTTACTAAAATCTCTGAATCGTTCAAAGTAGGAGTATGCAAAAGTTTTGACGAATGTGCTGTTGAAGACAAGCACCTCAGTTAGGAATAAATACTTCTTGTCACGGGAGGCACAGTCACCACTTCAGTTTAAGCAAAGAGCTCAGCTTGACATTTAACTTTTCTCATTTGTACTTCAGAGGATAAAGAATCAGAACAATTACAGATTAAACTGTCTCAGGGAAAGTAAAATTCGAAAAAAGTCGAATTGAAGACTTCGATTAAGAACGGAATTGCTCCAACTCAGTAAAGAGCCCCCCAATACATTAATTCTGAAGTTCTTGTTAACTGCGTTCTGATCCGTTCCTTGGGGAGCTGTTGCCCCGGCTGCGATGTGATTTCTGATTTTATCCCGACTTTCATTTTTAGTTCGCCCGTATTGGATACGAATGGGTTTATTGCTCTCTCTGATGTGACACTTAAAGTTGAAATTGTTAGCTTGTTTCTTTACATTCAGCTGTTGTTGTTTTGGAGTCTAACAATAAATATGTATACTTTGAAAAAAAAATAGTTTTAAGTTTTCCCAGGGCCTATGCCTGTATTCTTCGCACACGCCTACAACGATTATTGTGTAAATTTGATTTTTTACAACGGTAATTGCTTGCAAAAAGAATAGTAGCTATAGCACAGCTTATATCAGAGAAAACTTCTTACATGACTTGTAATCGCAATTCGCAACGACCGTCTTCTTAGCACTAAAGATTTCCTTCTGACGATGACGTTTCAAGCCCATCTCCGTCTGATAAAGCGTGGCATCAGTATTAAGTGTTTCATTTCTATATTAAAGTACATTAACAGTCGACAGCTCGCAACTCAACGACAGCTGTAATGAAACGCACATTAGCTAAAACACGATCCTTAATGTCGCAACAAGCAATAACGGCTCGCGCCTTAATCTAGCAAATAATGTTTCCTATATTGTAATAGCATAGTTAAGATAACTGCAGGCTATTTTCACCTTACAGCTCTCGCCAGGTGCGTCGCAACAGGTGTCTCCATCTCCAAAATTGTAAAGGTTATAGAAATTGGTGATTTGATGCCACAATCTGAAAAGGAAGTAATCGAAGTCCGGAGTAAACCGTATTTAAACTTCAGACGCTAATCGAAAGTTTAGGTATACTAAAAGAATAATTATAGTTTTGAGTGTATTCAAATTAGCATTCTCTCCTTTCAGCGTAGTGTTGTGCATACGGTCGTCTGCTGGACTTGTTTCTTCTTTTTATCCACATCGTGTGGTATGTGGCCTTTCTAAACCTAACACTTACAAAGATTTGCCCACTCAAATAAAACACTTCTTACGGATTAACTCGCGTTTAATTGCTAAATATTATTTATTGTTTCATCGTGGTGTATGCAAGCGTTGTTTAAATGTTTGGACTGTGAATCTGTTATGTAGCAATATTTTAACCTGTAGCCTAATTCACGTAACAAAACTTCAAAGACATGCAAGCGATTTGATCGCTGAAGTCACTTTTCGTATTCACGTATCAATCGCAAGATTTTGTTTAAGTCGGTTTTGTTCAAGCGTATTCACGTGCTTAATCGAAGTTTGATCGTTGCCTCCGCGGTATTCACCTATTATTTTGACGTTTAGTTTGATCGGATGTCAGCGATTACACGTCAAATTAGACAATTTCTAAGTCGTTGGAAAAAAATAATAAATATCTCTGCATGTTTTCGTAACAAAAAGTATTTGAATTTGTTTGGTAGAATTGTAATGGCAACATTAAGTTTAAATAGTTGACAAATCGCTGAGTTGCAATCCTATCGAGTAATCGTTCTATCAAAATGACAGGTGAATACGGATTTATGACTGTTTTTCAATAGGACGACTTCTAAACGTCAGCGTTATTTTGACTATTACGAAATACGTGAATTGGGCTAATACTTGCGAATGATTCATAGATAATCAGTTAAGATAGATATCAGTTAATTTAAAAATGACGGGTAGTGATTTCAATTTCAAATATAATATAATTCATTAAACTTTTACTACGGACAGGATCGTAGCAATTGGCAAGCTACGGTCCCTCCGAGGAACGGAATAGTATATTTTGCTTGGCAATTATGTAAATTGCTTGAGTTTGACAAAGCTTCTAAAACGGCTAGTCAGAATAAAAATTATGTAAGGACACGATTTAATACATACATACATATTATCCCCGAAGGGTAAGGCAATGAGGACAGCAAATGCAGTCTTCTACACAAGCAACAAGCAAGCCGCAACAAGACAGCAAGTAGCCCAATTCACGTATTTCGTAATAGTCAAAATGTCGCTTAGAACGCAAAAGCAGCTGCGCAATTTGTTTGTGTTAATGTAGGATACACTTATTTTCCTTTTTCTAATTTATTTTCAAGATACAATTCAATATTATTTCTTCAATAATTTAGGCTACAATAGTAAGCACTTTTATAAGTCACGAAGCCATCGGCTTTTAAGTAGGACGGGAGACCTCGTACTGAGAAAAGCGAGCAAAAACTCAGCAAGGGCATTTCTTTGTTCCTTTTATTTTACTGTGTCATATAATATCTAAAAAATGCCCTACCTATCGCAAAATTCCCATTTTCATTACAAATAAAATTTAAAAAATATTAAATTTAAAACATTGTCCGTGAATTATCATACAGAACCACATTAAGTATTTCACGCTCCTTAATCCTAACACTGAAAGATGCGCCATCCCAAGACACACTACGGGCTGGCAGTAGCTTTTCGGAAGTGGCCGTCGTAATGTTTACTCCCGGCGGAACAATAGAAGGACCCCCGATCCCGGAGGTAACATTCGAGGCCCAAATTACTACGGGATCTGAAGTAAATCCGTTAAAGATTGATTTTTTCCACGAAGGGCTTAGCGTTTGTCGTGACGCGTGTAAAATTATTAGGCAAAATGCTTTCGTTACATATATTGTGAGAGTTTTTTAATTAAGTGTTATTATGTTTGAAATCATTCTTAACTCGTGTTACTCGAGATTATTATATTTCATTTGGGATCAACACGACGACGTGCTGAATTACGTAAATAAATATTAACTTGAGGTAACAAGTAGGTACATAGTGATTGTCTGTTATGACTTGTCACGCGAATATCATTTAACTTAAGTAATTGTATTATGTTACACGAGTTACGCCTAACAAAATTGTCATTTTCATTTTAAACAATCATATTAAACTGTAACCGTGTCGCGAAGCGGTAAAACAATACTACCATCTCCTCTCTTCCCTTGGGTGTCGTAAAAGGCGACTCACGAACTAAAGACTGCACATACATCCAACAGCATAGAGCGGCGATGGGCTCACCACCTGTGACGCTGAGCATATTTGCAGTCGCTATTTGGTGTAAAGTGGACTATTGTAGAAGACTGCATTTGCTGTCCTCATTGCCTTACCCTTCGGGGATAATATGTATGTATGTATTAAATCGTGTCCTTACATAATTTTTATTTTGACTAGCCGTTTTAGAAGCTTTGTCAAACTCAAGCAGCTTACATAATTGCCAAGCAAAATATACTATTCCGTTCCTCGGAGGGACCGTAGCTTGCCAATTGCTACGATCCTGTCCGTAGTAAAAGTTTAATGAATTATATTATTAATGTTTTATATTTTAGCGTTTTATTAACGCTTAAATATACTTAAGTCAAATTTTAAACACTGAAAAAAGACGACAACCTCAGCCGCCCGGAATGCGGAAGGTGCGTGGTTCGATTCCCGCCTGAGGTTGTCGTCTTTTTCCAGTGTTTAAAATTTGAATTATATTATATTTGAAATTGAAATCACTACCCGTCATTTTTAAATTAACTGATATCTATCTTAACTGATTATCTATGAATCATTCGCAAGTATATAAAAGGCAAAATGTAACCTATTCTAGAAATATTTCAATTCCGACTAGTTGTCCTTGATTACAAAAGTGTTTATCGATTTACCATTTTGCTGCAGACTTTAAAGTAAAGCTTAGGGGACCAAAATCAAGGGGCAACCGAAGTCGACCGCGTATAAAACCCTCCAGCCAAATGAGTGACGCGGCACGACAATGGCCTGGACCATTGACCCCTCGTTATCTTAGCAAGGTTTTTCTCCTATATACTCCAGGGCAAGCAGGCTTTGTTTAAGCTGAGATAAGGGACCCTTTTGACACAGTGAGTGTACGCAAACAGAAGAAACAAAAGGCATACGACACCTACGTACCTTATTAAAGATAATTATATTACAGCCTGTAAATGTTTAGGGTTCCTACGAGTAATAACCAGAAAAATAAAAGAATAAAATTAAAATGACTTATTTACTTTTAAGACTTTGATCAACCCTTATAGGAACATTTCATTGCGTTTAAGAGGCAATAAGGCAATAAGGCCGGGTCTTGGCCTATCTCCGGAAATGGATGCGAAGACTATTAAGATGCTGTTATGACATTTAGATTGTGGAGCCTTTTAATTACAACATATTATTAACCATCCCATTGCTGGATGGGTATTGGCCGGCTAAATTTTTTTATAAAACATTTCTAAAAAATGAACCATATTTTGGCTGACCTGGGAATTGAATCCGGGAGGGACCTCTGGATTTCGAGCCCAAGTGCCATACCACTCGGTCATGGAGGCGCCCGGAGCGGTGAAGCCTTACTTTATATTTATTTACTGTTTTCTTATTCTACTCCTACACGTTCTCCAGCACTGATTTGAATTAGAAAATTGAACCAGTAAATTGGAGCGATTTACTGTGAAGCAATTTATTTGCAAATAACGCGGCGGCTGAGTTTAATTCGGTCGGATTTTTCATGAGTGCGGATTGTTTCTCGCGCCCGAATTGGCCGTATAATGTTTATTGTCAATTTTTTATTTGAATAAAATTTGAGGTTGGATAAGCGGATGATAGCGCGTAGCTTCTGAGTTTTTTATAACCTTCATCAGCCTATATTCATCATAATAAGGTGATAATTGGCCTATGGTGAAAGCTTTTATACGTACCACGGCAGATGACTCAACTCCATCTGATGTTAAGTGGAAATGAATTCCAGGCGCGAAGACAACTGAGGGTTAACAACACGAAGCATTAGTCGCCCTCACCGAGATTTTTATAACTTCATTACAGGCTATGTTTATAATATCAATGAGCGTTTATAATACGTTTTAAAAATACGCGTTTATAATTTAGTTTTAACCTTCATAGCATCCATATTTCTGGTTACCTCATTAGCCGAGTCCACACCGGGCGCATGGGCTCGCGCGGCAGCATCCATGTAGCTCGCGAGCCAGACTCGAGAGGCACCCCCGAAATACAGAGGCAAGCCTCGCAAGGCAGGCCGAGACATCAGAAGTCCCCGAGATCCACCGTCCACACCGAAGGCACAGCGCATGCTGAGGCACCTTTGATCGCGTCCCGTTTACCGACAGCTCAACCCCGAGGCACGCTCGGCCGAGGCAACGTGCGCCCGAGGCAGCCCGAGCCACATCCACACCGGCTGAGGCATTGGCTCGCGAGGCTGCCTCGCAGGCCGTGCTCGGTCGGTGTGGACGCTTTGCCACTTTGTTGGGTGTCTATGAGTACCGATATCGATTCGAGCGACTTGCTTAACTTTTTTGTTGTTACTTTGTAAAGGCTTTACTTGTGATCTGAAATGAAATCTGTGTTAAAATTTTAAAATGTTTACTTTTAATCAATTTAATAAGTTTAATGTATTTTAATAACTTTCTTAACGTCGATTATTGTCTCTCTTACCCTATTAATGAAAAGCATGTCTCCTGTTTGTGAATCACGATGTAAATCTTCGTGGTTCTTGTAACCGGGTACCTATTACTGTATATTTTATAAACAACATAAAAAAGCTGCAGATGTTCGTGACACAGGGTGGGAATGCAGCATTTTGGTAAATGGATAACTGCACAATTTGTTATAATTTTTTCGCTCGAATAACCATGTCGCGAGAGCTCGTATGTTTCCGGCCGCAACGCATTGCCTCTGAGATGAGGTGTCGTGGCTCGGGTTGGATTGGCGTACATCTGTGATTGTTGTTACTGTTATTTTTTTTCCGTATTTTGCGTACCGATTTGGTTTTAGTGTTTAATGTGATTTATATGCAATTTTTTGTTTATTTTTCTGTTGATTGTTATTTAAGGGAATTGTAGAGTTAGTTTACTATTAATTTAAGTATACATTTATAATTTTTAATAACTGTTTGTTCCTAAATAAATAAAAAATAATAGTAATAATATAGGTGATATTAGGCCTATAGTGAAAGCGCACTTTACCCAGATATCTCCACTGCTGTCGGAACACAACAGCGCAAGGGTATCCTGCCTTTTCGCCGAAAATTGTTTGGCAGATTATCACTTGCCAACTAACGTTTCGTTGATGTTTCACTTTGACAAATAACGATTAGCAAATTTTTGTATGACAACGTTTCATTTAGTAGAATTATTATTGTTAAGCTGATTATTATAATGACACAAAATGTTTGGGACATTTATCATTTGTCAAAATATATTTCACTAGGCCACACAACTGTTAGACGAATAACGTTTTGTCAGTGTAACAGTTCCCTGCCCTACTGTACTGTAGGTCACGTGATAGGTTTGAAATTTAAGACAATCGCGAAGCGCAGCGTACCGATTGTCTTGAATTTCGAGGTTATTTTTTTTAATAGACAACAGAAATACTAGCTGCTCTACTGTAGGTCACGTGATTAGGTTACAAATTTAAGACAGTACCTACCTAAATTGTCATAAAATAAGTTGCGCTTATACACATAATATTTCATAACAATTAAACGAAACCCTACTAATTACAACATTTGATAAACAATAAACCACTAAATGAATATAACGCAAACTAAAACATTCTGCTACTTGAAAGTTGGCATTTTGAAAAGTGTCATTATGAAGAGCAGACCAAACGTTTAATTTATAACTGTGAGGTTGGGAAGTAAAACAAAATTATATGATAAGTTGGGAAATGATTATTCGGGGAAATAAAATTCTGCGAAACAATTTTCGGCGAAAAGGCAGAGATCCCAGCGCAAGTAACATTGACGATATAGCGACATATTTGTGTTATTGATTGCGATGGTGATAGTTACTTAGCTAGGCGGATTTAGAGAAAGTCCGTCATCCAACCAAACCGTGTACAAATATGTATCATCGCTGGGAGTAAAACCCCGAGTAAGTCCAGTGTTCTAACCACCAGACCACAGAGACCCGCCTCTGTGCTCTAGTGATATAAAAGGAGGATAAAATTATACCTATGTCATAAACCCACCAATATGCGGATTGAAAGTTTTTAACAACTGCACGTGTTGACCACAATATTACTTACAAAAATGCAATCGAAAATTTAGAATTTTTTATGTTTTTTGCGTTACACCAACCACTTAACCACTGAAACGTCGAGTACCGTTTAAACAGTATGGCGTCTCACGTCCAGCCTTTCTGACAGCTGTCAGAAAGTAGACCGAAGCTGACCGAGGCTACCCGAGCTGACAAAAAAGCTTAGAACTAAACCATTGCTAAGGCTAAATCAAAACCTAAAATACGTACCAAATGCTTAGAAAACGCAGTATTTTTTAATAATAAAGATTCTAAGACAAAAAACTAAAATATTTTTTTTATATCGACATGTTGTAGTCGTTATTACACTTTCACACATTCACTGTTTAAAACTATAAAGAATCATATCATTTTCATCAATATAACATCGAAACATTGAATAAAATTTACTACATGGTTTTTTCTTTTTCATTACATACGTACATAATTATAATCACGACTATTATTCCCCAAGAGTTAGTCAGAGACTAGGCAATGAGGAACGCAAAAGCAGTCCTCTACCATAGTCCACTTTTCACCAAATAGCGACTGCACACTGAGCCCATCGCCGCTCGAAGAGAGGGGGTGGTAGTATTCTTTTCAACTTTAAAATATTTATGTTATGGATGTAAAGTAATGATTCCATTCATTATCTAACAATATAGATAGATAGATAGATATACACTTTATTGCACATACACAAGAAACAGTTACACATGACACAATCTTAAAACTAGTATGGGCAAAGGCGGTCTTATCGCTAAGAGCGATCTTTTCCAGACAACCTTTGGTTTATGGACATATGAAGGAGATAGGGAAAGTGCACAAGATCTGATGAATTGATATAAATAGATATATATTACGAAATAACAATAAAAATACCACTCGAATAAATAATATAAACATATAATACTAATATATTTACATACACATATTTAATATACTAAATATACATAATGTATTTTAAATTGTAAGCAGCGATCTGAGTCCGGTAGAGTTGAGATGATAATAATTTTATTTATTTATTTGATTTATTTACATGCTGGCTTACAGAGTTTCGTCCAAATCACCAAATATGTTACAACAGCGGAAATTGATTTAAATGCTTACACACTACAAAAAATTATATAAAATTAAAATAAATAATGTGCAAAATATAATAACAATCCAAAAATAATTACAAATCATTAAATAAAATGTGAAAGATCATCTTAAATAAAGTTCATAAATTTGTCAGAGAAAATTCAATTAATTAAAAATAAAGAGAGTAAGTTAATTCACCAAAATCAAATCAATAACTAACGCTTAAAAATGGTCGTGTAATGGTTGCTAACTTTATAATGTCGTTTAACAATTCCGCTTTATTTTGTTAGGTATTTTAGAGAGAATTTTTGTATTTTTGTGATTTTTTAATAACAACGACATAAAAATATGTTTGTCTCGCTTCCAGTATCAATCTCTTGCGTAAAACGTGACAGGTCACTCCAGCGTTACCCCGCCGAGACAATGTCTTCGTTTCTTTGTAAAAGAATTGTAATTATTCCCAGGCCCTCAGAAGGTATAAAACAAAAGAAATTTGTCTGAAAGGAAGCATCGTTGTATTCGCCGTGTCCTCCGAGAAAAGATCATTTGTCATAATTACCCTTTACGTTTACATCTTAGTTGTGATGGCACAAATGATACCTAAGTTTGTGCTTGTTGCTCATTGGGGATTCAAAGTCAAGTGATTTTTCGATTTCAATAAAACTACTTCGTCGTTACTATTATGAGCAGCGGGTTGCGCGTTCAAAATGGGATTAATAAAACATTCTATTACATTACATTCCCCTAGCACACGAGACAAATCTCCGTGATTGTTTGTGTGTGTTTAAATGTTTTTTAAGCTTATATTTTTGTTTAATAAAGAAAAAAAAAACATATATTTATTATACAATGACGGTCTTTTTGAGCAAGAGGAGTGAAACTATTATTTCAAACATTGTCTATGAATTTTTTCAAAACGAATACGCCCGTGATTTGCCGGTAGCGGCACTGACACAGAGCATTATCACTGACAAGTGGGGATGCGTTCCTAAAGAATGTATGAAAAACACCGTGCCAGTACTGTGTCGGAACTGTGGCTTCACTGATATGTGTGAAGCAACCTTTAACCTATAATATTACCCGAATCATAAGCTATACACCTGTTCTCAGTTTCATTAAAATCCGTCCAGCGGTTTTTGTGTGATGCGCGTCAAACAAACAGGCAGACAAAAATTCCAAAAATAATTCTAATGTTCACGTACCTGATCCCCTAGATTATGTTTTTCGCAAATATTTTCAATGTAAGTACAGACACGAAAAGTTTACATTTCAGGAACATAGGTCAAAATGAAAAAAAAATAGCTTTTCCATACTTGAGTCAATCAGCTGATTGCGCATTTTGTATAGGGAAAAATAATAAATTTTCGACCCATGTTCCTTATGGAAAGTTGTTCAGTTTCATCGGTAGAATCCCCTTGATATAGTGTCAGCTAACATTTTTACACCTCATTATAGATCACAAATATAAGTAAACATGAAATAACATAGAACTAGGTTAAGTATATAGTAACTTTGTAAGACAAATGAAATAGGTTACCTATGTAATAAAAGACAATAACAATAAATTCACTTAATAAAAATCTCAACAACGGGGACTTTATTTTTGTATAAGCGGTAACACTGAATGGTGTTTATTGTTCTTATTATTTTATGATGAAATTTCGAAATTATACGAATCTTACTGAGTATGTGATCCCAGTGTTCTTCTTATTTTTAGAAGTATTATTGTTACACAGTTTTACTACGCAAACTGGCGTTTTACTTTGAATTAAGCCCAAAATTGAATAAAACATTCGGTACGTACAGTAAGTACACTTCACCCACATAGCTGTCAGTGTGACTGGCTCGGGTACGCCGATTTCGGCGTAGTATTTGTTGCCGCATTTGACAAGTACGACGGTGGTATCTAGTCGAGCGCAGCGAGACCAATCTTCACAAACATTACTATGAGGTCTCACAGTGCGCTCGGACGCACAGGGTCTCAAAAACCTATTCATAAACAGTACTTGAGTGGCCACCGGCGCTATACGTCCCTTAAAATGAACGCATAGCTATACATGTCATACGAAACGCATTGAAAAATGTCTTACTTCGCATAGCACATCTACTTTGCTTAGACAAGTAATGTTTGTGAATACGGGTGTAAGTCACTCCTTAAGTCAGTCCTCTGTACTCACTAGTACTCGCAACGCAAAATCCGTTTAAATATAATGCGAGCACAAACTCCTGACTCAACCCGTCACTAAATACGTCACAAACAAAGTTCCAAACGAACCATTGTAGATACTAAACTCGTTGAAGCATAACACCAGTCCGACCACGCGTGACATGTCTTTGCAAACACAAAATTTGTCCGTTCAAAGGAACAAACCAAATTTCCTTTTACCACGCCAGGAATAAGGTCTAAATGACAGGCAAACGGACGTGGTGTGCATTCATGTATGAGCTTTTATTGCAGCATAGTTTATTCGCGATGTATAATAAACCTATGCGTCGGCGAAGGAAAGCAGAAGATGTTATAATGAAAAACATTTGCAGTAATTCATTTTGTAGAGGTAAATACCTCGATACCCGTGTCGCGTCGCGGTGAAAGAATACTACCACCCCTCTCTTCCCTTGGGTGTTGTAAAAGGCAACTAACGGACTAAATATTGCACATACTATACATCTATCTGCGTCGAGCCACGATGGGCTTACACC
The DNA here is from genome assembly GCA_963921215.1 of Scoparia ambigualis. Classification (NCBI taxonomy): domain Eukaryota; kingdom Metazoa; phylum Arthropoda; class Insecta; order Lepidoptera; family Crambidae; genus Scoparia; species Scoparia ambigualis. The sequence goes on from OY992506.1 coordinate 5,556,662, forward strand.
CTGTCACGCTGAGCACATGTGCAGTCGCTGCTTGGTGAAAAGTGGACTATGGCAGATTGGCAGAGAACTGCTTTTGCGGTCTCTGACTAACCCTTCGGGGATAAAAGTCGTGATTACATGAATACCTCAAGAAACGTTGAAAAAAATGACTACCTCATGTGAAAAGTAGTAATTTTTTTACATTTCGTTATCTTTAGGTTTGTGTGAGTGTTATCGTAAACATAAATACTACGATAGGTTTGTGTGAGTGTATCGTAACATAAATACTACGAAGGTAAATACCTATGGGAGGGGGGGGGGGGGCACCCTCGGAATATGGAGAGTTAGCATAAAGAGTAAGTATAACGTTATTATCCAGAACTCCAACACCTATTTCTTCTGTTCTGTCACTCCTAACAACAAATTTATATCATGCATGAGGTATTCTACATAATCTATATTAATAATAATAATAAACAATAAAATATATTTTTTTTGCAATTTTTACAATTTTCCTTAATTCAAGCGGCCTCTGCACTAAGACAAGCTTAATACGCTTAGTAATAAAAATCATTTGCTTATTATGTTTGTACGCGCATCACTTCAGAACGGCTGTACCTACATATTTTGTGTAAGTAATTTTTTTTGTTGTGTTCTTAATTGTCAGGACTAGCTTTGAGTGAAATAATTATTTTGGAAATTCGTCACGAGATACAGGGTGTATACGCAGACGAAGTCGCGGGCGGGCCGCTAGTATACAGGATGTTCGGCAGACGGTTGGACATAAGAAAATAGGGGATAGGTGGGTGCCTTCTGCTACATGATCTACCCTAAAAAATTTACCTATCCCGCGGATAATGCGTTGTGAAGTTAGTCTTTACGTATTTTTAAACCTCTTTTTGTACTTTGAGGGCTTATAACTTTTTTCTTGTAATCATCAGTCAAAAATCCATTTTCGAAAAACCTGCATTAGTGTTAAAAATAACCAAAGAATGTAGCCAGTAATATCAATTTAAAAAAATATTTAAAAAACCGTTTGACCGAGGTCAAGTTTTTAAGGCAGAGCATGTAGCAGAGGGCCTCTTTACCCCATTTTCGTATGTTCACCCATTTGCCGAACACCCTATAATATAAAAAGAGAAGTCACTAAAAAACGATCAACATTTCAAAGCCCAGACCGATGGACATATCTCAAAATACAAAAAAAATCGCGGGTGCCTATGATGACAAATATATAGGTAGGCAAGAGATTCAACGGGATTTACTGAAATTCCCTCCGGACATACGTGTGTTTACGTAGCCTAAGTCGCGGGAGGTCGCTAGTAACTTATACATTTTAATAGAAAATTTACCAAAATATCTATATTATTATAATATATCACAGCGTTCATTTTTATTTTTATTCAATATCATCGCAATCAATTATTAAATTCGGTATAAATACAAGACTAACTATCTACTACTTCTAAACTTTACAAATGCCTACGGATCTAATTATATTTGTTACTTAAACACAAAGGGTCTCGAAATAAACCAGGCTACATACCTACCCTTCAATTACATCTGTTACATTGTTTGCTACAAATAGATCAATAGTAGAATCTTCCAATAAAATTTTAGTTCTCAGAATGGAACTTGTTAGCCAAGCCAAAATGAGCTTTATGTTAAAGGGTTTGGCGCACAAAACGCTTTAGGACGTGATACCGTCTGGTGTACTGTACAATGTTAACTGTGTATACTAACTCTAGTAATTAAAGGTATGTCGTCGGAAGCAACACAAGACGTTGGGACTTGGAAAGGAATATAAAAATGCTCGGTAACAGATAAGTTTGCACTTACTAGGGCCATTTGAATTGTTTAATAACGGATTTTAATAATAATTAGTAGCTAATTATATATTTTTCATTTTCTAAATGTTGATTTCAAAAATGGTATTTAAGTAATTGTATTTACAATAACATAGCTCAAAGAGTCGCTAAGCTCAAATGGCAATAGGCAGGGCACATCGCTCGTAGAACCGATGGCCGTTGGGGCAGAACGGTACTAAAGTGGCGACCGCGCACCGGAAGACGCAGTGTGGGCAGGCCTCCAACAAGGTGGTCCGACGATCTGGTGAAGGTCACGGGTAGCCGCTGGATGAAAGCAGCACAAGACCGGTCGTGGTAGAGATCCTTGGGGGAGGCCTTTGTAAAGCAGTGGACGTCTTCTGGCTGATGATGATGATTTACAATAAGCGTTATTTTCATCAAAGTATCATCTTAAACGGTTAAAAATGTGAATTTAACTAAACAGTACCTACTACTAATATGTAGTTGGTTTTTTTGCACACTTATAATGAATTTGATGCTGACTCTTTCTGATAGGCTGACAATAATGATCAAAAAAGTACGCATTGTTAACTATTGGAAACTAGCGGCCCCCCGCGATGCTCGTCCGCGTGAACACTTCGCATCCTGTAACGAATTAAAAAAATATCGTACAAACCTTGTCCTCGCCGTAACAAACACAACAAAGAAATAATCAGTCAAATCCGTCTAGAAATCACAGTGCTAAATAGTAACACTGTGGAGAAATTCTCGAGTTTTGCGCTTAGCAACACATTTGGCGAATTATTTATATTAATATTGCTTGTGTGAACTTACCTTATTGTAAATACGCGAGTACTTCAATATGGCAACACTGAATAAACATTTTATTATTACTATAGGTGATGTCACGTTTACACAAAGTATGCTCAGTTAATCACGGCTGAAGGACGTGGTCCGAGGATAAAAGAACTGAGAAAAATATTTGCTTTGGGCCTTGAGTACTTATCTGAAAAAATACGGCTTTTGAAGGCGAACAAAAGTATTATTCTAATAGCCCTTATTAACTAGTAAGAAGTAAACAGGTTCGGCGTGTACCCTAAAAAACTCATTATAGGGAAGCTAGTTTCAATTACAGTTTACATTTTAATTGCACCAACAGACTCGCCGCCGCACTGTTAAATCGATTTAGAGTAAGTGTCTTACAGTGCCTCGTGGCTCGACTGTAGACCAGAAATATCTATGCCATATGCAATATACTATGCCGTCGTCGAACTGTTACAATTGCTGCATCCTGGGGCTCAAGTCTGCTAATTTACGAATGGCATAATTGAATCGCAATTGGATCGCATTGTAATTGTTTGACACATTTGGTATTCTCTTACTCTTAAAAGATCAATGGTTTTGCAGTGACATTCCATTGAACTGCCATTGGACTATGTTGCTAGTCTGCTCTTCAATCGTGTTCCATTTTGGATAAATGGCATTCAATTCTTTTTTTTTTTTTAAAGAAGCGTTTTTCAATATCCGTAGGTTTGCGAACAAAATAATTTGTAATCGAACCACAGAGAACTAAAAAAACTATTATTTAAACTAAAATAATAGTTTGTTCACTTATTCGGTCTCTTGGTAGATTAAGGCAACACCAATTAGAGTCTATTACGATTCCATAACGATTAGATTGAGATTACTTCTAAGTTTTTGAAGACCACCCAATTTGTCTTAATCGTAATGGAATCGTAATGAAATGGAATTGATTTTTGTATGGAGCCGACACTTAAAAAAAAACAAGGTAACTTTTTATAAAAACGCGAATATCTCAAAAACGGTGCGTCGTAGCCAAAACCAGACGATGTTTTGGTTCCCCTGGGGCACCCCGCAGGAACATGAGCGGCATCCGATGTAATTATCAAAAAAAATATTTAAAAAAAAACATATTTTGTATGGAGATTTCTGTTGTTTAATAAACAAAAAATAATAAGCATAATTCTTTTTAAAAAAATTTAAAATTATTTTTTGGAAAACCTGGAAAACCTGGAGCGGCTACCGATTTAATAAAAAAAAATTAAATCCCTTTTTTGGATTTTTTTTATCTCTTTTTGAAAGCAATGTTTTTTTCGTCTGTTTTGTAAGTCAGGTCAGTCAGTGCAGGTTCAGGTGCATTGCTCGTGGGAAAAAAACATTTCAGCATTTTCCAAATAATAAATCATGTTAAACAAGAAAAGTTTGATCCAACAATTATTAATCTCGCCGCAAACTTTCCTTTTTTGCTTAGAAATATTTTACGATGTGAATGTTTAGGGTCAAGATGGTCGGTACGTGGAACATTCCTGAGACTTTCCGAGCTGTCACCGCGCCTCAGCGCTTCAGGGGAATTTTATGGTGCGCTAAAAGAATAGTAATGACTTTCGTATTATTCTTTTGATCTGAAAAGATTCAATTATCCTAACTTAATATTATAAATGTGAAAATGAGCATGTTTGTTTGTAACGCATTCACGTTTTAACTGCTAAACCGATTTTTTTATGAATTTTGGTATAGAGATAGAGAGCGCCGCGGCGGCTAACTTTTTCCCCATTAGGTACGTATAATTATCGCGAGCGAATCCGCGGGCAAAATTGCATTAATAATATAATTGGCAACAAACACCTATGGCACAAAGGCGATCGTTCGGGTTACAATATTTCAATTTAAAAAGCTTTTAGGCTTCGGATGGGTGACCAAATTAATGTCTCGAGCTCCTCTATGATTTGGAAGACACAAAGTCGTCAGTCCCAAGATATCTGACGATAACAAGATAGCTGACGTGAAACCCACCAGTCCGCATCGGGTCAACGAGCTAGGTAATTCAATCACCATATAGGTATACTCGTAGTATCATGTGTTATAAAATTTATTATTATCATACATATATATATATATATATATATATATATATATATATCCCACAAGCAAACTTCCGTCCACTGAAGGCGAAATTACATTTAAAATGGCGTCCACCGCTATTTGACGTCCGCATACCGGACGCCACTTTTTTAATCGATGACACTTGGCGCCTCTAAGATCAAGCTAGCCGTAGAACAAAAATCGATGGAAGCCAAAAATTTATTGTAATGGCTGCAAATAAATACTGGATAGTTCCCAAAAAAATCTCAGCAGAGGTGCGGCGCTACTGTCGTGCGTATATCCACAGTCGTATTAAACGCGCTACTTTTCTGACGTATTCATATAAATTTGGCGTCCGCTAATGCGACGTTGCCAGCTTACTCAATGTTTGGTGCCTACTAAAATACAATATCACTATAATATTATAAAGGCGAAAGTTTGTGAGTGTGTATGTTTGTTACTTCTTCACGTAAAAACTACTGAATGGATTTGAATGAAATTCGGCATACAGATAGTTTATAACCTGGATTAACACATAGGATACTTTTTATCCCGATATTCCCCCGGGAACGGGAACCACGCGGGTAAAACCGCGAGCGGCCGCTAGTTATTATCATAAATCGTAATCTATTATACTTACTTATTAAAAAATGTATTGTCATAAATGACTTTTTTTTTAAACAGGTGATATTTTAGCTTGATTGCGTAATGCTTTATCAGAAGGATAAGTTTTATCCAATGATTGAATAATCAGCCATAAAACTAATAAATAATTAATAAAAAATGTAAATGTACAGACGCCTGCAACCTATCCAAAACTGTTAAATTTTTTTAATACATTTTTAACCATATATTTAAGGCATAAAGTTCAAAGTCTATTGAAGAAAATTGGACATTTTGTGGTAGGTAGGTTGATGTGCTGGCGTGTGTACATGTTCTTTCATCATCCCACCTGTCGCATATTGTGTTCAGAATGCTCTAAGAGCTGGCGCAAACTGTGAAATAGTAATATACGGGCGCCAGATAACAATATAATAACTCCTCAACAAAGGGCCTACGCCTTTCAACTATAAAGACAATTAAGTTAGGAAGCCACTATCCGAGGCGCAATATGAATTCGTATATCGGATTGTCCGACTTGTCACACATTATGCTCAGGATGTTGTTAGAGCTGGCGTGAAATGTCAAATAGCAATATCCGATATACGGACGCCAGTCATCAATATACGGACGCCAGATGTCAATATACGGACGCCAGATGTCAATATACGGATGCCAGTTATCAATATACGGACGCCAGATAACAATAGACAGACGCACGGTAAAAAAGGGCCTAGGCCTTTCAAACTATAAGGACAATTAAGTTAGGAAGCCAGAACCCAAGGCATTTACGCAATATGAATACGTAAATCGGACTGTCCGACTAGTTTTTTTTTTCTGTAAATGGGTTTGCTCTTGATCCCAATCAAGCCGATTCACGATGGAGCGAGCTAACCCAGAAGGTGTCTATTCACTCTTGCTTTGAAGATACTTAAGATAAGTACTCGGAAACACAGACGCAGGGAGGGAGTTCAACTCCTTTTCTGTGCACAGTATAAACGATGTTGAGTAGCGCTTTGTGCGACATTTAGAAATATCCTCCAAGAAAGGGTGGTAGCCCGCAGTGCGTCTGGATGTCCGATGGAAGAAAGGGGATGGCGGTATGAGCTCATGGAGTTCCAGGTCTGTAAAAGACCGACAGAAAGGCAACTTTGCGGCGGTGAGCTAGGGTGTGAAACTTGCTCTTCACCAGTTCTTTGTCGCCAATTAGCCTCTCAACTCTGCGTTGAATCGTGTCCAGTGCAGTTAGTTGGTTTTTTTTTTATATAATTCACCAACGTTTGTTTACACTGATACATTAAATTACTTAATTAAGTTTGTAATATTATTTAAGTGTAACAAACACTTACAGGTAAATACAATATGTTAGGAATCTTTCAAGTTTAGGATAATAATTTTTAAACAATAATAATCTAAAAAAGTAACATGAAATACAAATATTCACGATAGATCGATTCGATCAGCGATAGATGTTCACTGTAGTAATCTTTGTTTTTCAAAAAATCACTAATTTCATAAATTTGAGACGCTTTACTGTCACTATCAATATACACAGATGCAAAGTACAAGAAGTATTTCGCTGAGCCGTCCCATAGGTGACTGCAATATTCCGTACAAGAACGGACTTCAGCTTTAAAGAGAGTTTAAAGCTATCCCGGCGTGAAATATTACTTGACCTTATTTAGGACGCCCAGCTTTTTGACTGCAGTTTGCATCCGAAAGGTATCTCTCTACGACAGTACTGTCATCTGCATACCCAACAATTCCTGGTATCAACAGGTCATTGATGTGCAACAGGAAAAGCGTCGCAGAGAGACCCCTGAGGAACTCCGGCATCAATAGCCACTGAGTCAGAGGGCCAGCCATCGATGACTACTCTGATCGATCGTTCCGTCAGAAAATCAGCTATCCAACTACAAAAGTACATATAATAATATCTACAGCGGGGACAACATACGCAGGAAGCTTGCGCAGCAGACTTGCGTGCCAGACCCTTTCAAAAGCCTTTAAGATGTCCAGTGATACGGCAAGTGCTTCGCCGTGCATCTCGAGGGCCCCACCCCAGTAGTGCGTCACATAAACTAGAAGATCCCCAGTCGAAATCCCCGGCTTCCTCGGCGGAAGCCATATTGACAGTCACTGAGGAGGTCATTAACTTATAGGTACATACCTATAAGTTAATGACCTCCTCAGCTCCTCATACCAACTTACTGTTTAGAACTCTTTCCATGACCTTACAGAGTATGGAATTGATAGCGATCGGTCGGTAGTTGCATGGGTCAGCATGAGATTTCCCTTTTAGGTACTGGCTGCACATTGCCAAGCTTCCAGCATTTCGGTACGGTTTTTGTCTTTTTATCTCTTGTTACATAATTATGCTCAGGATGTTTGTTAGAGCTGGCGTCAAAAAGTCAAATAGCAATATACGGACGCCAGACATCAATATACGGACGCCACATGTCAATATACGGACGCCAGATAACAATATACAGACGCACGGTAGCTCCTCAACAAAGGGCCTAGGTATTTCAAACTATAAAGATAATTAAGTTAGGAAGCCAGAACCCGAGGCATTTACGCAATATGAATTTGTAAATAGGACTGTCCGACTTGTCTCATATTATGCTCAAGATGTTATTAGAGCTGGCGTGAAATGTCAAATAGCAATATACGGACGCCAGATATCCAATATACGGACGCCAGACATGAATATACGGATGCCAGATGCCAACAACGGACGCCAGATATCAATATACGGGCGTACGGTAGCTCCTCAGATTAGGGCTTGGATAGTTAGTAGAACATCATCTTTAAAGGAAAAAGAGAATATAAGTACTTATTTAGGAAATCAGAACCCAAGGAATGCAAGCAGAACCACTTACCCAAAACTGTCAATTTTCTCGAATCGATATTGACCCTTATAGCTAAATAATAAATTGTGTACTTCAGTGCAGCGGCTATTTATGATGGCCACTGCACTTTTAATTAGATCGAGATCAAACCTTAAGGCATCACATTGATAAACCCAAAACTGATGTCAGTTTCTTTAATAAAGTTAAGAGCGTTATCGCATTTCAGTTTCCCATACAAATTTCCAAGTTGAAATTTTTAAAAACCATTAGGCCATTTTTGATGAAACTCTGCATTAATGTTTTTATATTTTAGCGTTTTATTAACGCTTAAATATACTTAAGTAAAATTTTAAACACTGAAAAAAGACGACAACCTCAGGCGGGAATCGAACCACGCACCTTCCGCATTCCGGGCGACTGCCTTAACCACTTGGCTACCGAGGTCTGGCTTTCAAACGTCGAAATTTGTCAGTGCTTGATGCTTATGTTTTTAGTCAACATTGCTTCATCAAATCTTAGAAGTTTTCACCTCTGAGATTCGAAAGAAATATTTTTACAAATATTTGAACATTCGGTTAAGATGAAGCTGCGTTTATAGATTAATGTTTTTATGTTTTAGCGTTTTATTAACACTTAAATATACTTAAGTAAAATTTTAAACTTTGAAAAAAGACGGCAACCTCAGGCGGGAATCGAACTACGCACCTTCCGCAAAAATTTTAATTAAGAAACTCGGCATGCTGAGGTAAAATATAGAGATCTAGATAGTTTGTTGAAAACATTTTTAAAAAACCTTTATTTAACTGAGTTATTGCGATTTTAAATCTCAATAACTCAGCCAAATAAACGATTGGATCTCTGTGTTTTACTTTAGCATGCAAAGTTTCATAAAATGTGGCTTAATGGTCCTTAAAAATTTCGACTTGGAAGATTGTATGGGAAACCAAAATGTGTAAACCCTCTTAAATAAAAAAAAACTTTGGTTAACAATTTTAAAGACATCTGTCAAATTGGACCCAACATTAAAATATTCGGTGAAAGAAAGAGATAGGTAACGCATTGCTGGCAACGTCGCTTTTACAAAATCAGGAGGACGTGAAAATGTCAGCGCATTAAGTAAATGATAATCAGTATATCCAGGAAGCCAAAAATTTATCACCATGAAATGGAGTTCATAAATGTTTGGGCATGACTGCAAGAAGAATATTGCCACAATTAAAATAATCGCAAAATAAAATATCCTACGGAGAAAGGCATCAAAAAACTAAGAAACATTCGCAGAGAGATGATCTAAATTGTAAGCTGAACTGGAGGACGTCGTAATGATGCACAGCATGCATGACGCCAAATGCGTAGCTGGATGTAAATATATATATATATATACAATTAAAATAATCGCAAAATAAACTATCCTACGGAGAAAGGCATCAAAAAACTAAGAAACATTCGCAGAGAGATGATCTAAATTGTAAGCTGAACTGGAGGACGTCGTAATGATGCACAGCATGCATGACGCCAAATGCGTAGCTGGATGTAAATATATATATATATATTTTATATATTATATATATATCCTTTCTCCGTAGGATAGTTTATTTTGCGATTATTTTAATTGTGGCAATATTCTTCTTGCAGTCATGCCCAAACATTTATGAACTCCATTTCATGGTGATAAATTTTTGGCTTCCTGGATATACTGATTATCATTTACTTAAAGCGCTGACATTTTCACGTCCTCCTGATTTTGTAAATGCGACGTTGCCAGCAATGCGTCTATCTATCTCTTTCTTTCACCGAATATTTTAATGTTGGGTCCAATTTGACAGATGTCTTTTAAATTGTTAACCAAAGTTTTTTTTTATTTAAGAGGGTTTACACATTTCGGTTTCCCATACAATCTTCCATGTCGAAATTTTTAAAGACCATTAAGCCATATTTTATGAAACTTTGCATGCTAAAGTAAAACACAGGGATCCAATCGTTTATTTGGCTGAGTTATTGAGATTTAAAATCGCAATAATTCAGTTAAATAAAGGTTTTTTAAAAATGTTTTCAACAAACTATCTAGATCTCTATATTTTACCTCAGCATGCCGAGTTTCTTAATTAAATTTTTTGCGGAAGGTGCGTAGTTCGATTCCCGCCTGAGGTTGTCGTCTTTTTTCAATGTTTAAAATTTTACTTAAGTATATTTAAGTGTTAATAAAACGCTAAAACATAAAAACATTAATCTATAAACGCAGCTTCATCTTAACCGAATGTTCAAATATTTGTAAAAATATTTCTTTCGAATCTCAGAGGTGAAAACTTCTAAGATTTGATGAAGCAATGTTCACTAAAAACATAAGCATCAAGCACTGACAAATTTCGACGTTTGAAAGCCAGACCTCGGTAGCCAAGTGGTTAAGGCAGTCGCCCGGAATGCGGAAGGTGCGTGGTTCGATTCCCGCCTGAGGTTGTCGTCTTTTTTCAGTGTTTAAAATTTTACTTAAGTATATTTAAGCGTTAATAAAACGCTAAAATATAAAAACATTAATGCAGAGTTTCATCAAAAATGGCCTAATGGTTTTTAAAAATTTAAACTTGGAAATTTGTATGGGAAACTGAAATGCGATAACGCTCTTAACTTTATTAAAGAAACTGACATCAGTTTTGGGTTCATCAATGTGATGCCTTAAGGTTTGATCTCGATCTAATTAAAAGTGCAGCGGCCATCATAAATAGCCGCTGCACTGAAGTACACAATTTATTATTTAGCTATAAGGGTTAATAACGATTCGAGAAAATTGACAGTTTTGGGTAAGTGGTTCTGCTTGCATTCCTTGGGTTCTGATTTCCTAAATAAGTACTTATATTCTCTTTTTCCTTTAAAGATGATGTTCTACTAACTATCCAAGCCCTAAGCTGAGGAGCTACCGTACGCCCGTATATTGATATCTGGCGTCCGTTGTTGGCATCTGGCATCCGTATATTCATGTCTGGCGTCCGTATATTGGATATCTGGCGTCCGTATATTGCTATTTGACATTTCACGCCAGCTCTAATAACATCTTGAGCATAATATGTGATAAGTCGGACAGTCCTATTTACAAATTCATATTGCGTAAATGCCTCGGGTTCTGGCTTCCTAACTTAATTATCTTTATAGTTTGAAATACCTAGGCCCTTTGTTGAGGAGCTACCGTGCGTCTGTATATTGTTATCTGGCGTCCGTATATTGACATGTGGCGTCCGTATATTGATGTCTGGCGTCCGTATATTGCTATTTGACATTTTGATGCCAGCTCTAACAAACATCCTGAGCATAATTATGTAACAAGAGAAAAAAAGACAAAAACCGTACCGAAATGCTGGAAGCTTGGCAATGTGCAGCCAGTACCCTAAAAGGGAAGTCTCATGCTGACCCATGCAACTACTGACCGATCGCTATCAATTCCATACTCTGTAAGGTCATGGAAAGAGTTCTAAACAGTAAGTTGGTATGAGGAGCTGAGGAGGTCATTAACTTATAGGTATGTACCTATAAGTTAATGACCTCCTCAGTGACTGTCAATATGGCTTCCGCCGAGGAAGCCGGGGATTTCGACTGGGGATCTTCTAGTTTATGTGACGCACTACTGGGGTGGGGCCCTCGAGATGCACGGCGAAGCACTTGCCGTATCACTGGACATCTCGAAGGCTTTTGAAAGGGTCTGGCACGCAAGTCTGCTGCGCAAGCTTCCTGCGTATGGTGTCCCCGCTGTAGATATTATTATATGTACTTTTGTAGTTGGATAGCTGATTTTCTGACGGAACGATCGATCAGAGTAGTCATCGATGGCTGGTCCTCTGACTCAGTGGCTATTGATGCCGGAGTTCCTCAGGGGTCTCTCTGCGACGCTTTTCCTGTTGCACATCAATGACCTGTTGATACCAGGAATTGTTGGGTATGCAGATGACAGTACTGTCGTAGAGAGATACCTTTCGGATGCAAACTGCAGTCAAAAAGCTGGGCGTCCTAAATAAGGTCAAGTGATATTTCACGCCGGGATAGCTTTAAACTCTCTTTAAAGCTGAAGTCCGATCTTGTATGGAATACTGCAGTCACCTATGGGACGGCTCAGCGAAATACTACTTGTACTTTGCATCTGTGTATATTGATAGTGACAGTAAAGCGTCTCAAAATTATGAAATTAGTGATTTTTTGAAAAACAAAGATTACTACAGTGAACATCTATCGCTGATCGAATCGATCTATCGTGAATATTTGTATTTCTTGTTACTTTTTTAGATTATTATTGTTTAAAAATTATTATCCTAAACTTGAAAGAGTCCTAACATATTGTATTTACCTGTAAGTGTTTGTTACACTTAAATAATATTACAAACTTAATTAAGTAATTTAATGTATCAGTGTAAACAAGCGTTGGTGAATTATATAAAAAAAAATACCAACTAACTGCACTGGACACGATTCAACGCAGAGTTGAGAGGCTAATTGGCGACAAAGAACTGGTGAAGAGCAAGTTTCACACCCTAGCTCACCGCCGCAAAGTTGCCTTTCTGTCGGTCTTTTACAGACCTGGAACTCCATGAGCTCATACCGCCATCCCCTTTCTTCCATCGGACATCCAGACGCACTGCGGGCTACCACCCTTTCTTGGAGGATATTTCTAAATGTCGCACAAAGCGCTACTCAACATCGTTTATACTGTGCACAGAAAAGGAGTTGAACTCCCTCCCTGCGTCTGTGTTTCCGAGTACTTATCTTAAGTATCTTCAAAGCAAGAGTGAATAGACACCTTCTGGGTTAGCTCGCTCCATCGTGAATCGGCTTGATTGGGATCAAGAGCAAACCCATTTACAGAAAAAAAAAACTAGTCGGACAGTCCGATTTACGTATTCATATTGCGTAAATGCCTTGGGTTCTGGCTTCCTAACTTAATTATCCTTATAGTTTGAAAGGCCTAGGCCCTTTTTTACCGTGCGTCTGTCTATTGTTATCTGGCGTCCGTATATTGATAACTGGCATCCGTATATTGACATCTGGCGTCCGTATATTGACATCTGGCGTCCGTATATTGATGACTGGCGTCCGTATATCGGATATTGCTATTTGACATTTCACGCCAGCTCTAACAACATCCTGAGCATAATATGTGACAAGTCGGACAATCCGATATACGAATTCATATTGCGCCTCGGATAGTGGCTTCCTAACTTAATTGTCTTTATAGTTGAAAGGCGTAGGCCTTTTGTTGAGGAGTTATTATATTGTTATCTGGCGCCCGTATATTGCTATTTCACAGTTTGCGCCAGCTCTTAGAGCATTCTGAACACAATATGCGACAGGTGGGATGATGAAAGAACATGTACACACGCCAGCACATCAACCTACCTACCACAAAATCTCCAATTTTCTTCAATAGACTTTGAACTTTATGCCTTAAATATATGGTTAAAAATGTATTAAAGAAATTTTACAATTTTGGATAGGTTGCAGGCGTCTGTACATTTACATTTTTTATTAATTATTAATTAGTTTTATGGCTGATTATTCAATCATTGGATAAAACTTATTCTTCTGATAAAGCATTACGCAATCAAGCTAAAATGTCACCTGTTTAAAAAAAAAGTCATTTATGACAATACATTTTTTAATAAGTAGTATAATAGATTACGATTTATGATAATTACTAGCGGCCGCTCGCGGTTTTACCCGCGTGGTTCCCGTTCCCGTGGGAATATCGGGATAAAAAGTATCCTATTTGTTAATCCAGGTTATAAACTATCTGTATGCCGAATTTCATTCAAATCCATTTAGTAGTTTTTACGTGAAGAAGTAACAAACATACACACTCACAAACTTTCGCCTTTATAATATTAGTGTGATATTGTATTTTAGTAGGCACCAAACATTGAGTAAGCTGGCAACGTCGCGATTAGCTATCGATTAGCTAATCGCGAAATTAGCGGACGCCAAATTTATATGAATACGTCAGAAAAGAAGCGCGTTTAATACGGCTGTGGATATACGCACGACAGTAGCGCCGCACCTCTGCTGAGATTTTTTTGGGAACTATCCAGTATTTATTTGCAGCCATTACAATAAATTTTTGGCTTCCATCGATTTTTGTTCTACGGCTAGCTTGATCTTAGAGGCGCCAAGTGTCATCGATTAAAAAAGTGGCGTCCGGTATGCGGACGTCAAATAGCGGTGGACGCCATTTTAAATGTAATTTCGCCTTCAGTGGACGGAAGTTTGCTTGTGGGATATATATATATATATATATATATATATATATATATATATAATGTGAGCAGTCCTTAGTTCAGCAGTGGGACACTTATTTGAGATTAATAATGTCAACCTTAATGTTGACGATGATGCGCGACCCTCATTGTTTTATTAAAGTTTAGGACAGCTGTTATTTTTAAACATGTAATTTAAGATTTATTTTGTATTTCAAAAATAACGTGTTGTATTTATCAATAAAGAATAAAGAGTCGTACGTTAGAGGGTGCATGCGCATAGTAAACAAGCTTTGGTAATTTATCTTTGACTCAAATTATTTTTACATTCTATTCAATGTCACATTGACTAACTAGCGTCTGGCATCTCGCTCCGCAGCTCGCTTCACCGCGGGCTCCAGCAGTCGCCCAGACTAAGCGACAACTCGGACACTTTAAATTTGGACACAGTGTCCGAATTGTCTCAATTTAATTTTATTATTTTTTCACCGACAATTCGGACACCAACAAAAATAGCTGCTTTGTACAGTCAGATAAAAAACTTCTATAGATTTCTTTACATTAATTTTAAGAAAATATACTACTTATAGTAAAAACCACAACTTGATTTTTCTTCTGGCCTGCTCGGGGTTGCTCTTCAAATGTAAAATCCGTGCTCCACTCAGCCTATAGTTGTAAAAACAGTTTTTTTACCGGATTTTAAAGAAAGCAGCCATTTTAATACTTAATACTACATACCCAACACACCAGCTATAGATAGTCGGGTAATAAGGATTTGCTAAAGTATAACACCGAGCGATAAAGCGTCATTAGATGCATAAAGGTGAAAATAGCCCTTAGTATCCAATACCATCCCGACCTGCCCCTTACTCTTGAATCCGATCGCTATTGGATCGGATTGGTATTGTGAATTTTCGTACTCCTAAGTTACGATGCCAGAGCTAATATGGATTCATATTGCGTGGATATCGAGTGACAAAAATACAAAACTCAATGCCATTTAGTTCACCCAATATGAATCCAAATTAGCGCTGGTGTCGTAAGTTAAAAATACGAAAATTCACAATACCAATCCGATCCAATAACGATCGGTTACAAGAGTAAGGGGGCTGATAGACGCGCACGCACCCTTCGACTACAGCTTCTTATTACCTCGAACTTTCTTTTTCAAACCATCCCTTAAACTAAGATACATTAAACTATATTGTAATATTCTCGACATCACCCTAAAAGTGGGGAACCACTATAGTGATTTAGTTTACCCCTATAAATAAAAGTTGTATGTGTTGGCAATTTATTTTACGAACCATAAATTTTAGATGAACAGAATAGCCCTAATACGATTTCCTTGGTTTGTTAAATAATCTTCAAAGTTTTAATTACTTAGGTACCCATTCATAGCAGTTAATCTCACACATAACACTGTCATTAATAAACGTTGATTAAAGTTACACATAGGATTAAATTGACGCTGTCTTTATCTGTATTCTTTAACAAAAACGAGACTGCGTCACTTTAAACCGAGGTGTAACACCATTTTTTAAATAAGACAGTAAGAGTTACCATACGGTTTCTTTGGTAAATTGATTTCTAAAACAAAGGAGAAATGTCATTAATTATGGTAACAAAATATTTATGTTATATCTAATTTATTAAATTTAAACACCTTAATTGTTCTTTAAAATTTCACTTTCTACCCAGTCCAACACGGTTGCTTAGAAGAAATTGCTTTTTAGCGATAAGGTCGCCAATTGTATGTTACTTTGTGATTGTCCTTTTGTTGTTAATTTGTTGAACAATAAAGAATATTTTATCTTTTATTTTATATTAATTGATTACCAATATTTCAAAGTAGTAAGAGGTGAGGTTAATATTATAATAATGTAATAACCAGTAGGTTATGAAGGACTTTAAAAATAGTTAAAAGTCGGATAAAATAAAATAGATTAATTACGAGAAATCGTGGTTAGTATTGTGGCGCAGCGGCTAGCACGTTCGGCTTGCGATCTTGCTCGCTAAGCAACTTTCGCAATGCCGGGTCGCTGGATGGGTGACCAAATTTAAAAACATCTCGAGCTCCTCCGTGCTTCGGAAGGCACGTTAAGCCGTTGGTCCCGGTTGTTGTCGTAAGATGGCAGCCGTTAAAACCCACCAACCCGCACTGGGCCAGCGTGGTGGGTTATGGCCCAATATCCCCACGTGCGTTGTTCACGTGGGAGGCCTGTGCCCAGCAGTGGGACGTTTATAGGCTGATGATGATGATGACGTAGTTCAATAGCTTCGTTAACTATTATCGTACACTACATCTTGTACAAGCTTAATTAGCTTTCTGGATGAGTATACAGAACCATAATTAACCCTTAACCACTGACGTACGTCTGAGAGACGTGGGTGAGCAATTAATGCGATCATAATCTTTTTACACCAAACGCGCACGGACTTGTCCTTTCTTGTACCTTCCTAAGATCCAGCGACGCGTGCGCAGCGGGGCTGAGCGACGTGTGGTGCGCCTCGATTATGTAAAGGTGGCCACTGACGATCAGTTTATCCCATCAGTTGAACTGACGTCAGTCCAAAATTTGATCGTGAATGTCGAATCGTCACTCACACGTCAGAGTTTTAACTGACGGCGCGACACGTAAAGCCGGCGCGTCGCGCCAAACTGACCGTGAGTGTGTGATCGTCACTCCAATTGAGTCGGTTCGAATTTCTCCAATGAATATATTGATCCTTAGCACCATACAATAAAGTTCAAAATTGATTGTTTCGCGTCAGTTCGAACTTCTCCAATGAATATTGATCCTTAGAGCCAAGCACTAAAGTTCAAAATTGATTGTACCGGCCGGTCGAGACTGACGAGCCGGCGTGACGCCAGTGAATGGGGAAATCTGTTTGGCGTAAAACCATATGCAGTGACGCTACAGTTTTACGCCTGGACTGACGCGCAAAACTGATCGTCAGTGGCCAGCTTAAGTAAGTATAGCCGTCCTGACATCTGTGAGACGTAGTGTCATGTCGTTAAAAATAGTGTTAAGTTCCTAATAATATGCCATTTATTTGTTTTTAATTAATAAGAACTATCTAGATGTTAGATACTATCAGCTCTGTGATCATTTTAGATTGATGTGATCGTTTTTTGTGTCCATTGATTTTTCAGGGTTTTGTATTTTGAGTTTATGTAAATACTTGTTTTATAAATAACGTGTTTTTTTATTAATTTGGTACCCTTTATGCTAGAGTAACGATAAATAATAAAACTGACATTTAAATAATAATATAATAATAATAAAGACTATTTTAAAAAGCCGTACGTCAGAGTGACGTACGTCAGTGGTAATGCAAGTAAATAATGGTCAGTGGTTAAGGGTTAATAAGTTATGAAAGCAACAGGAACACAATTTTAATGTTAACCATTTTTATAATCTATATAATTTACCAAACATTAAAATACAAAACGCTTGAAAATTCATCGTACGACTTCTCTCCAACATTGCCCAGAAGAAACATTCATCAATGGGCGAATTGTAATATGATACGTCCCTCCCTTTCAGATGGAATCTCGCGGTGCTTCCCCATGTTTTCCTATGGCGTCGCCTTCAAATTGAGCGATATCACCCCAAGTGTGCCCTTAAACATAATATCTGTGCGGACGATAAAATAACTTGGCGCTTTTATTACTCCACCGTAGCCCCCATACTTTTAGAATTACATTCCGTAGCGTCTGAAAACAATTTCTCGATGGGAAAAATTGTAGCGCTTTAAACCCTTCTGTTTTATAAGCGATATTCGTTTGCGTGGACAAAAAAAAACAATGGATAAAATATGTCGAAACCCACATGTTCTTTCCACTGTTTTTTTTAAATTTATTTTGAGGCTATTTTTTTAAAATCGAAGTTTAATGTTTTTTGTCTGTTATCTAACATTAGCATTAGACATAAAGCTTTACTAATGTCACAGTAAGTGATATAAAAAATAACACCTATCTTTCGTGTTAATAAAATAATTATTAAAAATGTTTCATGGCAACGCATTCAATATCGTCTCTTTTTTGCCAGTCACAGTTCCCAAAGACAGCATTGTACTTGTAGCATAACTAAGATAATTTTAAGCAAAAGTCATTGTTAAATAATCTCGTTCCTCATTACTGGGAGAGGAAAAGCGCCACAGGAAGCGTTCAAAGCCGGTGAATAATACAAAGCGAACTTGCCCAAACTATCCACCGAAACTATTAGAAACAAGAGCGAGGCTCAAAATTCGGGAGAAGGTTCCGAACGCGCCGAGCGTGCTAGAGAGTTTTGAAACAAATTATTGCACGAATAGTTGATAATCATTTGAAACATACGAAAAAGATAATTACCTACTACAATAAAACGTGTGACATAAAGGAGGTGTATAAAGTATTACGGTAATTTCGAAATTGACCTAATCGGGTTTGAACCCGGGACCTCACAGAGGTCGTCAAATCAGAACACAGACTATGGAACTGTTTTCTTATTTTATTTAAATAATTTTACGTCATGCTTCTTCTGAATCTAAAATTTATTTATTTTAGTAATATAATTTATTTGTACATTTCAAGTGTTTTATTTGAAAGACAGAAATAATAAAATGTCGTGTAAAAATAGCCAATACACTTTCGGAGAGATATTTGCGGCTTGTCCTAAAAAAGCAATAAATGCGTCAAAAGGAATTGATACATCTCAGTATTATGTAAATTTTCGTCTCTCGCGCCGTCCTATACAAGGGTAAACAGCCCCAAAACAAACCAAATTGAATCTAAAAACAAAACCAAGATATTCGGTAACATGTCAACAATCATGGAAGTTGGCTCGCTGGGGAAAACGCTAAGATTATTTTATCGCTTTATAGGGTTCATTTTGTTTACCGTAGTACAGCGGGATCACGAAATTTGGTCATAAACAAGTCGACATTTTGATGTTTGTAGATGATTGAAATTGTCACATTTGAGCTGTTTACTAAATTGGTTTATTTTATTATGTTACGGAAAAAAACAATTAAATGGAATTATATAGACACAATACATTACAAACATGTATTTAATTTCAAAGTGTAGTGCTCGTTTAAACCTCATAAAACAATAATATATTACAAAAAAATTACAGTTAACCCCTCAGTCTTGGAATTTAAATGTCAAAAATAATGACAGCAGGTGCGCCATAATTGTTTTGAATTTGCGGATGACGTCACAGTTCCCGCCTTTTGCAAAAAAAATATTACTCTAAAATCAAACCATATTTTGTCGTTCTGTAAACAACAATATACTAACTGGTATATTTCCTATCCATCAGGTATCAAAATAAAGTGATGATTGCAACAGTTTATTTGTCTTATAGTATTTCTCTGAAAATCACTCGGAAATCGGTAACATACCTACTATGCTTTATCTAGTAGTAATAACGATGTATTTCTTAGAACTTAATATCTAAATACGATCATTATATGCTCAATAATCATTTTCTAATAGGAAACAGTACTTACATTAGATAAATTCAATAAACACACACAAAACTCAGCGACTTCTTCACTCCGACACAGAAATTGGCGCAACTGTCAACGTCGAAATTGACAGAATCGAGCATAGACTATGCGATATTTTGCGATCACGATGCATAAAATGTACCACAGAACCAAAATAATCGACCTTGTTTATACTAAAGTAGTCTGTAAGTCTATGAAAGCACGGTACAAAGTCAAGTGGGAGAGAGCGGTCTCATGCGACCGCCTGGGGTTTGACGGAATGGCGCGAACTGTCAGTGCGGTCTCATGCGACCGCTTGGGGTTCTAGAAGTAAATCAGTAAAGTTACCACAATAACAAAATTTCTACACCGTTTATTTGGTAATTTATAACGATCTAACCACAAACGATGTTTAAAGCTAAACATAAGCACACATAAATACATTTACAGAAAGCGATAAAATTTAGAATTCCAACATAACAAGAAAAAAATAAAAAATAATAAAATAAACGAACAGGATTACATTGACATGGAAAACAACATACTTAATATATATTTGACAGTAAATATAAATTTAAAAAGAAACAAAGAGCAAAAAACAAAAGAACAACATCTATCGAAGTAGGTATGTGTGCTACAGCAGCAAATGGGTCTCGACTCAGCATAAGCCTACTGGGTTAGCAGTAGACGCTGTTATTCTGTTAAAACCGCATATCCAGCCTCAAGGCCTCGTGAGAACATAATATTACAATAAAAGTTGTGCAATGATAAAAATATAATTATGTTGTGAAATAAAATAAAATTATATAGGCAATTCAATATGGAAATAAAATTAATTACTTAAAAGAAAATAAAAAAATAAAAATAAATTCAATAATAGTAATAGTCGATGCGTAAATATCAATGAATTGAAATCAAAATGGACGATCACGTAATACGTACTATCTTCTAATCTACCTAACTAACATGTGAAGGGCGCGCTGCAGCTGTTCGCACCAGATAATCTACTCTTTTGCTTTTCCAGTACATATGCCTTAATACGTACATATGCTTTTTAAAGGGTGGTTTAGGTTTTTGCCGAAGAGGTGGAGGAATGTTATTCCAACATTTAGTTGCCTGGTAACGAAAGCTGCCCCTGAATGCTACCGTTTTGTGTTTGCAATAATGCAGCAAGTCTCTTCTCGGTCTTGAACTGTACTTGCTGTTGGAACCGTCTAGTTTTGAAAACAGATATTCTGGCAATCCGGTCTTCACGACATTGTGCACAAAACAGCGAGATGCATATGTCTTCGAGAGGCCATATTTAGCGTAGATGAGTTGTTCAGATATGGTGTGATATGTGTTCGTGGGGGGACATTGTAACAGTATCTGCAACACGCATTCTGAACCCTTTGAACAAGACGAGATGTTTTAGCTGTAAGACGCGGGCCATAGACCAGATCACCATAATTCAGCTTCGACAAGACAAGAGATTCACAGACCTTAATGCGTATTTCCTCTTTCAGGAAATTTCTTATCTTGTAGAGCAGTTTTAATCTGTAGAAGCATGACTTTCATCATCATCATACTCATCATACTCATTTCAATATTAGTACAAATGGAATAAACATTATCATCTTTTATTTCTATCACTGAGTTGGCAATTAGGAAGACAGTCTACCTGACCGTATCGGGTAGCGGTAAAAAAATACTACCCCCCCCCCCCCCCTCACTTCCCTTGGGTGTCGTAAAAGGCCACTATGGGACTAAATACGGCACATATATCCAACTACATAGAGCGGCGATGGGCTCACCACCTGTCACGCTGAGCACATGTGCAGTCGCTATTTGGTGAAAAGTGTGCTATGGCAGAGGACTGCTTCTGCGGTCCTCGTTGCCTAGTCTCTGACTAACCCTTCGGGGATAATAGACGTGATATGTATTCATGCTCATTCCACCGTCCCCTTTCTACTGTCGGGAGTCCAGACGTACGTCGGTTTACCACAATTACATGGTTAATATTCCACTCATGGGTGGATCCTACAAATTCGTTATCAACAATCTACCGTTGATTATTTATAGAATTTCAGTTTTTCTAAATTAATTTTAGCTGCAAATAATCAGTACACGATTATACTAACTAGGGAAGAAACAATTACATGTGTTTTATTACTCTTTAAAAAAATAAGCATAAAAAAACTATGCAAAATGTCATTCAGACGCTTGAGCCAACTGGGCTCCTTAGAATAACATAATTATAAAAAAAACTACTACTAGGACCAAAAAATAAAAAAAATCACTGTGACTTGATGAATGTCCCATTAAGTTAATAGTTATAATAATTAAAAATAATTCATATTTTGGAAAATAATTCAAATCAAAGTTTTGTCACCGAAAATCCGTCATTCAGTTCACGATGACATTTCGACTTTTGAAATTTTTAAATTTATGTTTGATCGTGCCGTGACCTGCCGAAACCTTACTAAACATCCGCTCACCGCGGCCTGCCTTCCTTCGTCGACCGTAATTACTGAGAGAAAGACGTTTGATATTGATATTTTTTTAACCAACCAACAAACTCGTTCGCAGCATTTTGTCACTACTTTATGTCATTACGTTTGAACGTATAACTGTAAAAGGATCAACCATAAGTAAATTCTAATTTATGCATTTATTAGACCCTGGTGCCCAACGATAAATGTGTGGCGTTTTACCTATTAACTTCTTATTTAGCAAAAATTATAATTTAACATTGCTCGTCTTGTCATTACGCTCTTAGTCATTACGTTCAAAAGCCAAAGAAATAAAATGCCTACTATTAAGTTTGCCTATTATTTTTTTATTTTATAATCAGATTACGAACTTACTACTTACTTACGTACTTAGGTGATTATGAAACTAAGTACTTTACGAATTAAAAATTCTCTTGATCTCGAAGATGCTACGGATTTGGAATATTTTTTATTGGGTAAATGTAAATCAAAGTTGTAATTTATGTTCCTTATTAGCACCTAATTATTCCTTGCTTTTTTATATTGCAGTTAATACATAATTGTTACATATTATATCTAAGAGATAAAGTATTGTTACTGTTCTGTTACTATAAAAAAATCAAAGCCTTGTTAATTCTACGAAGTATATTGTTGTTTATTTTTGTTTCGTGTTGTATTTTTGTTTCGAGTTGTATTTTTGTTTTGAGTTGTATTTTTGATTCGAGTTGTAGTTTTGCTCCGAGTTTTCTTTGTTTTTAATTTATCTTTCACTATATTATGTTTTGAGTAGTATTTGTGTTTGAGTTTATCTTTAAGTAGATTTTAGAGGACCTAGAACCTTACGGCGGCGTAGTTATCATGCATTAACCCTGAGCATGGTCTCCTGATGAGACTGAAACTGATCGGCCTATCCGACGAAATCGTACGTATTATTATAATAATGCCTAAAAATATATTGTTATAGTTATTCAAACTGACTTTTAATATTCAGTACTTACTTAGGTACTTAATATTGTTATTTTTAATTTTTTTATGAATACGAGGTATTGATAGTTACTTTTTTTTATTAAGTTTGTATAATCCTTATAAGATAAATGAGATAATTACAAGAATTAACACCAACATGTATTCATAATACCTACCTATTGCCACTAAATACGTTCATTCCTATACTGCAATATGAAAATGTCATTACACTCCTGTAGATGTCATTACATTCACGGCAATAAATAAAATTTTCTTGATTACTTAAAATCTACAAGAGATAACATGCTCCAAATACTTATAAAAAGCTGTCAGTAAGGTAGACTATAGAATGTATCCCAAAAGATTGATTTTATAGAGAAATTCCCGTGGAAGATAAAAAAAAAATTTTTGTGAGATCCACCCTCATACGTACCATGCGCTATTCGTCTTCATTCATAATGCGTACAGCCAAGGTATGGAATTCTCTGCCGGCGTCTGTGTTCCCGAGTGCATATAGCCCCAACATCTTTAAAGACCGAGGGAATAGGCTGCTTCTGGGCTAGCTCGCTTCATCGTCGGCCTCTTCTTAACCCTACGGATAAGAATGTGGCCAAGAGCAAGCCCATCTATTACAAAAAAAAAATGTATGTATGGTCTACCTGACGGTGCTTACCACTTGGTTACCGTAGCCTATGGATATTAACGGTTACTATAGTGTAAAATGGAGCTGGTGGCGGCTCATTTTCAAAATAAAAAAACAACCCATCACTATTTTGGGTCGTCTTTTACGACAAAAGGCAACTAACAAACTGAAGACTGAACGTACATCTAATAGCTCTAACTTGTGATGGGCTCATCACCTGCCACGCTGAGCTCAAGTGCAGTTAGTTGTTCGGTGAAACGTGTACTGTGACAGTGATTAGCGATTATCATTGATTACAGTTCTGAGTATGGTTATGTGATCGTGAGTCATGGTTTAAATACATTGTTAACATTTATGTGATATCACCTTAGATATATGGCAATTCGTGGATATTTTTTACTCTAATTGCCAAATAATCAATGCCAATATTAATTATTTGACAAATTAACCATGCTAAGAATCCACTATTGTATTGTAATTTTGTATTGCATCATTTATTATTTTTACAATTCATATTTTGTATTGTATGACCTGGTAACGACATTTTTTTATTGTAAGTAAATGTCGTTCCTTCTGTGCGCTGTGGTTTCTTTGCCACAGTTAAAAAATTACGTCCTGAATGGGTGGTAGGTTAAAAAAGATTTGGTCGATTCAAAGTACTTTATAATTTTGACGTGACAACGTCTTATAAATTGGTTTGCCGGGTGACACTTCAAGAAACTGCGTTACGCTCCGCTCACGTTATGCGCTCACAATGAGAGCGAGTGAGAGGCACGCGTCCCTTCCACTCGGGCATGGTTAGCCCGCCTAAGAGCGAGAGAGACAGACATAAAAAGTGAAAGGCACGCGTCCCTTCCATATTATTTCATCCTTCTTCCTACTATACGAATGAATATTCACATTAAAATTATTTTACCACTCAAAGTCGTTGTCACGTAAAACTTTCGCCCGTATACCGACTTTACAGGCAACCAATTTTTTTTTTTACTTTATTGAATAAATATATTTTGACTTTGACTACCTGTAACATACCTATATAGGGAAAATCTAATATATGTATATAAAAGATTACATCAAAAGGGTCTGACAAATAATCACATATCACGAGGAATGAAAAGACAATTTGGACAACAACAGAGAAATAAGCCAGACGCTTTCGATAAAGGAACCACCTTGAACGCACCGCACCGCCGGTATCCGACCCTCCGCGGATTCCGAGGAATTTTTATTATCAATATTATAGTGCGGAGAGGAGATATTTACGTGCTATTATTTATAGCCGCGATTGGGGCGAATGCACTAACGTTTTGTTGCAGCTTTCGTTGTGTTATTTATGTTGTATCATTGCAATAAATTTTACTACGATTGTTAGCTGATACCTACAGCTAAAGAAAAAACACATAGACACACAATAGTACATTTTGTGTACACAAAAATCTGAAATTGTAAATTGTCAACAGAATGTATCGTTGTGATAAAAGTAATATCTTTTTCTTTCCCTAATATTAATGAACAAATAAATAAATAATAATATAAATAATAAATTTGACAGTTGGCCCCCCACTTTTTAGAAGGGAAATATTCGTATGTCTTATTAGCATGCTCTATGAGGTTTCGTAATATGTGACAATCCGGAGGTTTAAATCCATTCTAAACTCTAAACCGAGTACAATATACACCCCGCTGGAAACCTGAGTCCCCATAGTGAGAGACTAGACCACGTAGTACATAAGATAGTAATTCCTTGATAACTTTCCACGCACAGAAACAACCTTACCATTACTAGTTAGGTGACCCAAGTCAGAGGTGATACAAACTTATATAAACTTGTAAGCAGTTTGCGAAGTGATTGGGATTTAGCACTGTTTTTGTCCTTTTTATGTGACATTGTCACCCTGTGCCCTGTCCGTTATGTCCATCCAGATATTCTGGGAGTTTAATAAAATAACAATATTTTCTGTATGTAGCTTAGAACTAACAGGGACTGGTTATTATTTAATTAACCATTCGGTTGTCAGGGTTTATAATTGATTATTGATTTAAACCAACGCAGACGACGCAATGATGTACGAAGAGCACGCTGTTACTTTGTCAAAGTAACTGTTGATTCTATTTGATGTGTATTAACTGATTGTGACGTGGTACGAAAGAGTTCAGAGTGAAGAGAGGCTTTCGTTGCCCATCATACCCATAGAAACAATGAAATGAAAGTTTTTGAAATAAACTTTTTTATTTTTTTAATATTAAACTAGTTATGTAGAAAAGCTCTGGTTAATAAAATAATGTTAATATTTAAAAAATTAAAATCAATTTCCACGTGCATGTAAAATAATTCTTAGTACCTAAACATATTTTAAATCTTAGTATTATATTCCAAATTTAGCTTCATATAGCTTTTACAGTGTCTCCGGTTTTATTTCGCAATTGCAACCGGTCGCCATTAATTTAACGTGGTAAGCTACAGCTGAATATGGGATAATTACAACAGTTTCAAGCTATTGTTAGGAAGTTATATAGTTGCCAGCAATTTGATATCCGAGTTGCTGAAGACATAATTCTAAACTCTAAGACGCCGTGAAGCTATCTGAATGCAGGACGTATAGTTTGCTGTCCGCAGAACATTATGTAGGTACCTATGGTTGGAATAATTTTTTGAAGCGACTAGATAACGTTGGTAATTTTAAGTTGTATTTTAACTTAATAGAGAAAGTACATTATTTTTATTTCATTTCATGGAAGGTAAAGACGAAGCTTTGTTGTTACAATAATGAAATATAATATACAAATCGTACATTTGCATTTAATGCACAATAAAAACCTTAACGATTGTAATTTTTTTTAATATTTCTTTCGGATTTCAGAGGTGAAACCTTCTAAGATTTGATGAAGCAATGTTGACTAAAAACATAAGCATCAAGCACTGACAAATTTGAAAGCCAGACCTCGGTAGCCAAGTGGTTAAGGCAGCCGCCCGGAATGCGGAAGGTGCGTGGTTCGATTCCCGCCTGAGGTTGTCGTCCTTTTTCAGTGTTTAAAATTTTACTTAAATATATTTAAGCGTTAATAAAACGCTAAAATATAAAACAAATATCTTATCGATTGTATTACGAATTGAGAACAGTTGTTAAATAGACATAAATTCTTTAATATTAATGTCATTTTCTGTGTTTGTATGCTAACTAAATATTTTTATTTTGCCAACAAAAAATATCACGTGCCATCATTTCGCGTGGTCTAATTCAATTTTATGATTTCTAACCGGACGTTGTAACTTTCTAGATAGCTTTAAAGTGCTCAATGCACGTATAAACGTCATTAACCCTTAAACCATCCGCATTTCTATCTGTCGCCGTGTCCCCAGCTCCGCTTATATGGTTGTGCAACGTCGGTATTTACATTTGCTACGTTTGTGTCGTGTTACACAACTCGGGTAGAATGGGCTCGAGAAAACATGTTGGATAAATCCGACTTCGGTAGGTGTAGTTAACATTTAACATAATTGGCAAATGTGAATTGTATTACTGTGACAAAGTAACAACATCCAAAGGAATATTGAATATTTAATATTTCCTATAATGACCACTGCACTTCCATACTTAGGGGCATTTTCCAGATTTAGGAGCGTAGTTTTAATCCAAATATATTACCTGTAAAAAAAGAAAATCAATATTAATTACGACAGTTACGACAGCTTTATTTGTGTTAAGAGGGTTTACGCAATTCGGTTTCCCATACAAATTTAAAAGTCGAAATTATTAAAAACCAATAAGCCAATTTTAATAAAACTTTGCATACTAAAATAAAATATTAGGATCTAGATAGTTTGTCGAAAACATTTTTAAAATACGTTTATTTAACTGAGTTATTGCGATTTTAAACTTTCTATAGTGGACTCTAAATCGCAATAACTCAGATAAATAAACGTTTTTTTTAAAATGTTTTCAACAAACTATTAAGATCCCTGTATTTTATTTAAGCATGCAAAGATTCATCAATTTCGCATAATGGTTTTTAAAAATTTCGACTTGGAAATTTGAATGGGAAACTGAAATGCGGAAACCCTCTTAAGTAAACAAATTTTAATATTATCAAAATTTAAGTATGGAAAATTTTGTAACTAATATTATAACGTTTCTATTTCAGTCAGAGGTTTTAGAAACACTTTAATGAAATAAAACGAATTTTCAAAAATACGTCAATTTCAAATTTTATTACAAAACTAAGTGTCGCTTAACAAAGTCCACCTAACTGGCAATCCAGTTCCATTCATAAAACAGTTCGCTCCGACGCAATTGCAAAGCGTTTTACAGCTGCCAATAAAACAATGTTGGCTCCAATGAATCAGATAGCTTGGTTTCATTGCGAATGTGCATTATGCAATAACTCAAGAGGCGAACGCAAGGGTTTAGAACGCTCGCTCGCGGCTGCAGTCTCCAGGGTAACTTCAAAAGTTTCACGTTCAGCTGGCTAGCACTTGTGAATTTATTTGAGAATGTGTAATAATATTGTTGAGTATCGATTTTATTTAAAAGCGACGATTTTTCTTTTTATGTGTCACTCATATTCTAAACCATAAGAAAAGTGACAGCCAATCTACACTATCCTACTGCTGGAAAAGCCTCCACCAAAGAAATCAAGTCATTGCTACCATTGATGAGTTTTGGCTTAACCACCACTCTTGCTAAGTACGGGTTGGTCACAAACCCGGGCTAGGTATGTATTAAAACCCGGGCTAAGCATGTTCAAAAAATCAGAAACAGACTTTGCCCGACCTGAGAATTGAACCCAGGCGCCTCCAAATATCAGGAATGCCATACAAAATATCGTTTTCGTTAACGAAATCAAATAATGAAGAAACCTTGAAGGTACTATGCATTAAGCCAAGCGGTTAAGGCACATAAAGGGCAAACCAGAGAAGCCTCTATCCTACAGATTAGTCACAGTCACTGCAACCAAAATTGGCTAGGGAGTACATAATATATTTGCTGTTAATTACATATCTATATAACAGATGTAATTGTCAGTCGACCTAATATAATGTTACCCTAGGGCAGCCACTACGATGTAATTAGAATTTGAGCTAATTAACATAATCATATTTATAGCAATTTGAAATTATTTACACCGGTGTCATTGCTCTTTCTATAAATATACATATACTAGGCTGCGGTGGCCGCGCATTCTCAGGACGTATGTTCGTTTGCCAGCACAGAGTCATAAAAACTGATGTAAAACCTATCGTACTATATACACATCCTACCGAGAACCTAAAATATTTAACCTAGATTAATGTTTTACATTTTAGCGTTTTTATTAACGCTTAAATATACATAAGTAAAATTTTAAACACTTAAGGCAGCTTAAGGCAGCCGCCCGGAATGCGGAAGGTGCGTGGTTCGATTCCCGCCTGAGGTTGTCGTTTTTTTTCAGTTTTTTTCAGTGTTTAAAATTTTACTTAAGTATATTAAAAACGCTTAAATATAAAACATTAATCTATAAACCCAGTTTCATCTTAACCGAATGTTCAAATATTTGTAAAAATATTTCTTTCGGATCTCAGAGGTGAAAACTTCTAAGATTTGTTGAAGCAATGTTGACTAAAAACATAAGCATCAAGCACTGACAAATTTCGACGGTTGAAAGCCAGACCTCGGTAGCCAAGTGGTTAAGGCAGCCGCCCGGAATGCGGAAGGTGCGTGGTTCGATTCCCGCCTGAGGTTGTCGTCTTTTTTCAGTGTTTAAAATTAAAAAAAAAAATACATTAAACCTAGGTAGGGATTTAACCCAACACCGTTTTCTAATAAAAAATGCCTTAATAAAGTAAATGGCATTGGTTAACTCAAAGTGCTATTCAATAATTATAATCTTTTATGAATAAATAATTCCTACATTTTTTAACAATTTTTTTCAATGAGATAGCGAAATATATTCATAACTCAACGACGACGCTACAAACGTAAAACGTTAAACGCATCAAATACAAAAGTTACGAGCCGAAATCGACTGGCCGTAATAAAACGTTTTAAAACTAATAAAAACAATGTCCGCTGAATGAATGCGATAGCCAGTTTGAGCGCGAGCGTGCATTCTGCTGTAACTCAACCGTACAATATAAGTGTTGGAAACTTCGCAACTACCACTGTCTACGGCCCGAGTTGCGAAGTTTGCGTTTGGGTGACTTACGCTCGGAACGCCGCCAAAAACGAAAATGTTTTTTTTTAGATATAATATTGTGGGTTTCAGAACAGGATACATATAAGTGTCTGTGGGTTACGACATCTGTCCATTTTAAAACAAAGAGCCTTATTTTTTTCCATACAATTAAACATAAGAAAAGGAACATAACACGTACTACTTATAACACAACATATATTACAGGAATCTACGAGTATATCCAGTAAAATTACAGCTTACAGTTACATATGAATAAAAACCTTAAGGTCCAGATCGCAAGCTTGAAATCGTGGTGCAAGCGTCCATGAGCTGCAGAGAACTCTTACAAACAGGCGGACCGTTTTCTAAAATACCAACGCAGTATCAAAACTCTCCAAAACCATACCAAAAATAAATAAATTTTAAATTAAAAGTTCTTTACATAAATAATAAATAATAATACTACCTACCTATGGTATACAAGCTCACTAATAAAAACGCCACACCATTAAGTCTAAATTAAAACGGAATCCGCAACCACCAAACCCTTTCATCTGATAAAACGAGCAGTCGGAGCAACAAACGAACGAATAAATCAAACTTCTCGGACAGTTCTCACTTCGCATTTAAAACTCGCTCGTAATCTATTTCTGATAGAGATTTGACGAGAGACGACTCCTTCCTTCACGGTGTCTTTTCCTTATGTGTGTTTAGATGGGTAGGTAATACTTCTAATGTAACAACATAATAATGAACATATTTTGTTTTTTAACATACATAATCACGACTATTATCCCCGAAGGGTTAGTCAGGGGGCTAGGCAATGAGGACCGCAAAAGCAGTCCTCTACCATAGTCCTCTACCATGTGCTCAGCGTGCACAGGTGGTGAGCTCATCGCCGCTTAATGCTTATGGATGTATGTGCAGCCTTTAGTCCGTTAGTCGCCTTTTACGACACCCAAGGGAAGAGAAGAGGTGGTAGTATTTTTTCACCGCTACGCGACATGGTTTTTTAAGGTTTACGCGAAACTTTTCTCACTGTTTCATTTCAATATTGATAGTAGTATTAATAATATGACGTGTATTTACACACACGTAATATGAAATAAACGTTAAATTTAAGAAATTTACAAAATTTTCTTAACTATGAAAATACTGAACCTAATTTATTCAAAGTATAGACCACTATTACAACAATTATTATATTTTAATTTTTAATGTTTAGGAAACTTCAGGCTATAACTATAACTATATAAATCAAACTATAACATTCTGTATAGTCGACATAGATGAATTAAAACCACATTATGAAATTACCTTACAGATGAACAAAGAATAAGGTCGGATGATTATTCCGTGTTTTGAATCTTTTTACTCTAACTTTAAATTACGGTACATGACAGGAACAAAACACGGAATAACTATTCCGACCATACTCTTTGTTTATTTGTAAGGCACTAAGGGTTAGCAACGTTGCTATGGTAACGTGTTATATTACATCAGACGTAATATACTATACGTCCATGTATTACATGCGCCAATAGACTACGGTCACCGCTCTCTTTCAGCCAGGGCATTGATTGCTTGCCCAAACAAAAAGGTTTAGGCAACGTTATCGAAATAGTTAGACAACCATAAACTGCTTTTGTGTAACGA
The DNA here is from genome assembly GCA_963921215.1 of Scoparia ambigualis. Lineage (NCBI taxonomy): Eukaryota > Metazoa > Arthropoda > Insecta > Lepidoptera > Crambidae > Scoparia > Scoparia ambigualis. The sequence continues at coordinate 5,588,381 of OY992506.1, forward strand.
ACGAAGCTAATAACGGTATGCACTGACGAGCGTAATGCTGCTCTGCAAAAATGTAAGTGATGTTTTGCAAGAAAGGACATTGTCAAAATTATATACAGCAAGATCACGAAGTCACTTGCTTTAATGCGGAGGTCTCCGAGATGCCCTTTAACCTCTCAGTCTTGGCATCGAAAAGTCTAAAAATTTTGACAGCAGGTGCGATTTGGTGGGAATTTAAATTTGCGGAAATGGAATAAAACATTTTTAAAAAAATCGAACGCAGTTTATGTCAAATTTTGCGTTCACGATGCATAAAATGTACCACAGAACCGAAATAATCAACTTTGTTCATACTAAAGTAGTCTCTAAATGTATCAGAATACGGTACAAAGTCAAGTGGAGAGCGCGGCCAGCGCGGCCATATATGGACGCTTAAGGTCTGACGGAATAGCGAGTTGTTAGGTGCCGCCAAATATGGCCGCTTGGGGCTTGAGGGGTAACCCTTGGGGTGCCTGGTGGATAAAACTCACATGGCGTGCTTGGTGGGTCTGATCGAACCGTTTATAAAAATAAATACATATAAGTAAAGAAATATTTCAATTTATATTTTCTGTCATTTTATTAACATATTTACAAAATAAAACCAAACATGTATTAAAAAGCTTCATTTTAACCCTTTGACGTAAAAGGGACACCACCCTAAAATTAAATTTGTGTTTATTTCTAAACAAAGCATTATTGGGAACTAAACTAAACGCTTGCTTATTGTATCCGAACGTATTTTGTTTTTTTCTTTGGATAGTAAATGTACGCGCGAAAAAAAAAACCGTCACATTACTTTTGAGTAGTTTGCTGCGCTTCTTTGACTTTTTTCTGAAGTGATTAATATTATATTTTTGCTGCCCTCAGTGACTGTTTGGTGAATAATTTATAAGAATGGTAATAATTATGTTTGTATTATTAATTGTCGTAATTAGTAACATTTTAGTAACTAAAATATGAAATTATAAGTAGGGGACGCCATTGTCCCAATATGCTTAAAAGGCCAATTTTATTAATATTTTACCCTAACGTTTTATGCATGTTCTGTGATTTTACACACGGTCTAAACACTCAATTTATTTGTTTTAGGCGCGCAAAGGAAATAGGGTGACTACCAACAATCACGGAGCACCCTAGCGAAGAGGTAGACTCACCCTCACCCCATGCCCATTCAGCCCATGCCCAGTCAGCCCATGCCCACTCAGCTGATACATACTCAGCTCATACACACTCGGCTGCTTCTCAATCAGCTCACCCCCATTCTGGCACACTCATTTTGTTGCCAACCGTCTCACTAAGAGTCGCGGACGTACATGGCCCCTTCACACAGCCAGACCTTTATTGGACTGTGTATGTTGACATTCATAACTTCACGCATGGCACGACTTTTGAACCCACTTCCTTAGAAATTACAGGAGTTGGGAATCAGCACAAACATGAGTCAAAAGCGGCAATAACAATAGTATGCCGACCCACTCACAATGATACTCCTACAATTACTGCCACAGCTCATATTTTAAAAAATGTTACTGGCTACCTTCCCTTAGAGAAGGTACCAAACATTTCCTACATACAAGGCCAGCCACCCGTACCATTGGCTGATCAGCACTACTACACACCAGCCCCGATCGACCTCTTATTAGGGTCAAACGTTCTTGGTCAGGTGTTGGACGGGACTAAGGTCTCGTTGGGCCCTGCATGCGCAAAATCGCATAGAAAGGCATTTACTCTCATCACTTGAATACCGACAAGTTGTGGCTAGGGCTATGATTGGCAATTTTTCTATACGTAAACATGCCTTGCCATCCACTTCCATGACCAAAAAAGCGGATTCAAAATATAGGACACAAACAGTCTTTACCTTCGCACGTAATGATGAAGGGGCCTTCACGTAAACGATGTGTGCAGTGTGCGAAGAGTGGAGTAGAAAATTGTACCAGCAATAAATGTGACATTTGTAATGTAAATCTATGTTTCTCAGCAACTAGAAATTGTTTTGCTGGGTTCCATTCATGAAATTGTTAATTAAATTGTTATTCTATTACTGAATTTTGTTTTTTAATATCAGAAAAAACTTGATTTTGCTATAATAGTAAGTACCTCACAAAATTATAAATGATGCCCTTTATCGCATATTGGGACACATTTGTCCCAAGTAATTTCCTAAAATCTATTGGTTTTTTTAATTTTTTATTATACACATATTTAAATTACCTTGTAAGAGACTAAATAACGTAGTCATAAATATAAAAACTTATGTGTACTTATTTTGTGCGTCAAAGGTTTAAGCAATTTAGAATAAAGATATATTTTGAATTAAAAATTCATCTAACTTTAACGCACGCACGTAACGCACATAACAAACATGCTACTCCGATGCAAGTGCACTGAAGGCTGCATGGGACAAAAATTTGCTCTTGTCTATATTGCGAAGCTACTCTTGAGCACCGAGAGCTTGGTTTCATATTTTGAATAAATATTGACAATTACTTAAAGTGACGGGTCTGTCAGACCCACCAGGCACCAAAAGGGTTAAAATAAAAGTCAGGGCAACAATAACAACGGAGCTGATGCTGATGCGATTCCTCGCTTTTACATCAGAGTATCGAATCCAATTGGTCACCAAGTCCCTCCCTGTAATCCGGGTCTCAGTGATGTCGGTCGTTGAAATAAAAGTCAGGGCAACAATAACAATGGAGCATCAGCAATTCCTCGCTAGTACGTCAGACTTAATCCGCGTTCTCCGTTACCTCGGCCAACTTATTCGAAGTTGTAATAAAGAAACAAGATGCTCAGCATTCTCGCCGCATACACCATTATGCGGACAACGAAGAAAACAAATTTCCTTGTGAGTTGAAGTCGGGAGAACTTTAAAACCCGCAAAATGCTCGCCTAAATCCCACGGAACACTATCAGGGACATTATGTTCTGCGACGTGATCCATTAACGGAGTAAATAGCACTTTTTGAAATAAAAAAAGCCGGGAGGAGTGCGAATCAGATTGCGTTTGTGGATTCCGGATATTCTTGTGCCGTAGAAAATGGAGATTTCTGAAATTGCTAATAGACTAGGAGATTTGTTTATTTATTGTCCCATAAAACTGCTGTTGTGTTGTAGGTTTGGGACGGAAAGTTTCAAATTGCATAAACTCAGTTAAATAAACGTTTTTTCTTTACAAGTTTAACTTTCTTGATCTCTGTAGTTTGTATATATCAATGAAATGAAATTAAATGAAATAATTTAATCACTGAAAATAGAGTAGGTACAAAATATGGTAATTCATTATAAGGTTCGTCTATTTTGCCAACGCAGGTCATGCGAATGGGATTACAAAATAAAAATTGAAAAAAATAAATTATACTTTATAGCCAATTTACGTTATAATATTGAATAATACGCCACATTTAGCAAATAAGATAAATAAAATAATAATTATTATATAGTATTACTATTTTCATTGTAATAAATTACATTATAATTTACAGTATGTCAATATTACAATTTAGAAAATGTTTAATAGAATAAAAACCAGTTTATTTTAAGCCAGATAAATAGTTTACTTTTAAAAGTACTTAATTATATTCATTTCGGTTAATGAGTAAGGTAACATATTATATACTTTTATGCAACTGGCATAACAATTTCTCTTATATAGTGCGATCTGCATTTTGGGTAACAACAGCTTTCCACGATACCTTATACTTCTGCTAGTGTTTACATCTTTATTATAAATAAATACGTATGACTCTTTACAAAAATACAACATTCGTATATATAATGAAGGGAGAGTTAATAAATTTAATTTTGGGAACAATTGCCTGCATGATGTCATTGTTTTTGTGATATGAAAGCCTTATTCATGTCGACTGAATTTCCCTACAATGAAGGCTCTTTTTTAAGATTACCTTGTCTACGATGAGAAGCTTCTTATAATCGTTATTATTTTATCTATATTATATTCGTCTTATCGGCCATAATGGATTACCCCATAAGACCTTTGACAGAACTAGGAAACACGCTAGGTTTCGTGTATAGGGTTGAGCTTAAATGGAAGTGTTTCTAATGACAGACTGCAGGGTAATAAATAGGTAATAATGAAAGGTCCAAAGCAATATCAGTCAACAGGTACTTGATGAATGAACCATTCGTATGAAATACGTGCGAACTGAATTTAATGGGGCGAAAAAGCGAGTGCGCATGAATTTTTTTTCACGTCAAAAGCCCGAAATGAATTCGTCAACAAAATGTTCGGACAGATTACCATTTGTTTCCCCGTTGCACGGGGAAATCTGGCGGGAGCGGCGCTTTCGAACTTGGGAACATTGAAAAAAATTATTTTATAAACGTTCGACCCGCAAACGTAACGTAAAGTTAATAGTAGAATATGAAAATTCTTCTTTTTCATATCTTGCGGGACCTCTTCAGGTTTATAAAGCAGCAGACTTCAGCCCCCTTACTCTTGAAACCGATTGGTATTGGATCGGATTGGTATTGGGAAATTTCGAACTTTTAAATTACGACACCAGCGCTAATTTGGATTCATGTTGGGTGAACTAAATGGCATTGAGTTTTGTATTTTTTTCACTCTATATCCGCGCAATATAAATCCATATTAGCTATGTTATCGTAACTTAGGAGTACGAAATTTCACAACACCAATCCGATCCAATACCGATCGCTTTCAAGAGTAAGGTGGCAAGTCTCAAAAGGAGATACCATATATAAAATAAATAAATAAATAAAAACAAATTTTTCCTACACTTTTGTTTGGTTAGTAGGTAGGACTTGTTTTAAGTTTGCCTAACAATATCCACCCCTAAATAAGAAAAGTTCAATTTGTGTTACGACAATTCAGCGTTTTCCGACAACAATAGGTACCTACTGTTATCGACAGCCGAATTTTATGTGACTTGTTTTTGTACATAGGTACATTCAGAGCTAAAAGGTCTCCCATGCGATGTCACTACAAATACATTAAAGCGACGCCCCTCACCTAAGTAACCCCTGAGTACCTAAAGTGTTATGGCTTTCGAGTTTCCATAAAAGTACACTCGACCGCAAAAGTGCTGTTTTATGTTGATTTTCTTTTAGACACCCCCGAGAAAGTTACCGGTGTTAGCTTACAGCTACAACAAAAAGAAAATCAATTTCATACTTTTATTTTTTTTAATGATTTTTTGATTGTACATACTTATCATAATCACGACTATTATTCCCGAAGGTTTAGTCAGAAACCAGGTAAGAAGGACTGTAAAAGCTATCCTTTGCCATGGTCCCCTTTTTGATTGTGGTGTCAATATTATCAGTTTATTTTAAAAATGTAATTATTTTTAATCATTAATTACAAATTAGAGATGTCTCGGTAGTCGAACAGAGAGATCGTCGGGTTGAATGCAAGGAAGCTACTACTACAATAAGCTTTTCGGATAATTTTACACAAATATTACTGTGTTGAGTAGTGCATTAGTAATAAAGTTTATACAAAAATGTGATTATATAATTTTGTTACACTAACTGATATAGTAATGATGTATATATTAAACTTCGACAATAGCGTAAACGGAGACCTTGGCCACCGTCGTAAATTTGATGATATGTCGGTGTTTTATAGGTTATATTTCAGGGAATGTGCAAAAAAACTATACGATTTATTCCAGTTGATGTTACAGCCATGCGCAATAAGCGTTTGCCAAAATTCTTTGTGCGAACAAAGGAGTTGAATTCGCTGCATTCTGATGTCTTCCCGGACGATATTATATTCTAAGTATTTTTAAGACTGAATTGAAAATAACCTTTTTGGAAAACATCTACCTCTCGTATACTACAATAACCCACATTTGGCTTGTTATCTAGTAAAAAAGGAGTCGATTGTTAGACTATTTATTTTGATAAAAATACAAAATTATTATAAATTACAAAAAATATTCAGTTAGAGCCAAGTGAAATATGATTTTGTGTGTGATACGATAATATTACTGAATGGGAATTCTCTATTATGTATTTTTAGTGATCATTTCGCATTAACATTATAGCAAATGTGGATATTAAGCAATTACCCACTACGCTGTCCCAATGCAGTTTAAAGGTGGATTCCGACTCCATGGAGATTTATAAATTATAACGTCGATTATGAAATCAGAAGACTTATATTCTCGATAGTACTTTTAAGTGTAGAAACTTTCAATCGCGCGCTAGCTACCGTCAAGAGGCTGTCTCTGTCACCGCGAGGTGTAGTTAATCACGAGCCAACGGAAGAATCAAGAAATTTTCCTATTCCCCCAACAATAAAATACAAAATCCGCTCGAGGAAATGACATTACTTCATGCTGGTAAGAAACGAAATAACATACCGCGATGAGACAGTGCAATAAGTTTTATGTAATAACAATTTTAGATACAAAGCAAAGGAATTACGAGTAGCCGTTTACGTTTCTTCTTCGAGATAAGATTTATTTATTATATTTACTACAATTTGAAGGTGTATGAGGCGAGAGTGAATGGAATAGCTGGAAGGGGATGACCTTGATGAACCTGCTCATACCAAAGAGCTTACTCTCTTTCTCGGAAACGAAATTTCGGCTTAGTTTCTATTCCTTCCGAAATTTCGTCCATACAAAGTAGGTTTGGCATTTAGGCTATACATTTTTAGAAAATTGTTTAAATTTTTAAAAATAATGGAAAGCGCTATAAATAGCGAAAGAAAATCGGCCGAAATTTCTTTTCGGAGAAAGAGAGTAGGCCTTCAGATCCGTAACGTTCTTCTTAAAAGTCAGGACAAGGGTAGCTAAATAGACGAGCAGATGCTCGTTTGTTCTTTGATTTAGATAAATAACAGGGTTGTAGCGAATGTAAAGCTATGGTCCCGGGAGCATGGCGATGATTTTTTTTACTGCAAGCGATTTTTGCATTCGCATAATTTCCCAATCGAATCGTTACTTAATATATTTTTTTCCAGAGGTTGATTTTTTTAAAAGCTTTTTTTCTTTTCGCATTATTTCCCAACCTAATTTTTTTTTGATAGTTTTTTTCCGAACTTTGATAAATTTTTTTTTAATGTTCACTACATACTTTTTTTAAATAGCGTAGAAATTAGATAGGAAAAATTGCTTATTGTAATATTTCCTAGTGATCACGTATGCGAATGTGCAAATTACGTGACTAGGAATATTTGAGAATGGATATTACTTTAAGTTAAAAAAAAAATTCAGAAATTTACCCTTCGGGAAAAAAACGTACAGAAAATAAAAAAAATGGGAAATTATGCGAATGCAAAAATCGCTTGCAGTAAAGTTCATTTTTCGGAAAATCATCGCCACACTCCCGGCCTACTCCTCCGGGTAGCGGACGTGATGTGTGTAAGAATGTATGCCATCATCATCAGCCTATAAACGTCCCACTGCTGGGCACAGGCCTTCCACAGGACAATAGCGCGTGGGGATATTGGGCTATATAACCCACCACGCTGGCCCAATGCGGGTTGGTGGGTTTTAACGACTGCCATCTTACGACAACAACCGGGACCAATGGCTTGACGTGCCTTCCGAAGCACGGAAAAGCCATCAGGCGACCCGGCATTGCGAAAGTTGCTTAGCAGGCAAGATTGCATGACGAACGCGCTTGCCTCGCGTGTTTGTATGTACTACTATTTATAGGAATAAAAATAGGATCAAGAGAAAAGGGAGATAGAGTTAAAGACGAATAAAAAGGTAAATGTAGAGATGATTACTGATCGAAAAGAATGGAAGAGGAAGACTTTCATAGCGCCAACCCTAAGTAAGATTGGGAACAGGGCAGCTGAATGATTACTAACAGGTTGTATCTTGAATCTACATCTTGGAAGTTTCGCATTGACGAGTCACCATGTGGTTGGTCAAACAAAATATCTCGATTTTTCTATCCCGTTTGTGTTGTAAACAGAAACGTTGGTAACGATCTGTTTATGTTATCTACCTTTTTCATATTACAAGTTTTGTTTGTTTATAAAATACACCGGAGTTGATTAAAAATATGAATATTATATTACAATGAAAACAAAGTACCTACATCGATTTTTCCGGCAACTTACCTACCTTTCAAACAATTCACATTTTAATTGTAGTACTCGTAAAATAAAAAAATATAGATAATTACAATCTAAATAAAGCACATCGATTGCTCCGGCAACTTACTCGCTTTTCAAACAATTCACATTTTAATTGTAGTGCTCGTAAAATTTCATCTGAACTCTGACATGAAAAATCCCACGCCGCCGATTCCTGCAACTCCTTTGTGATGCCCAATTTCATTTCAGAAAGTTCGTATCAAAAGCGTTTGTTAGAAGCGTTCAGTTATTTCCTAGTAAGTACCTACGCTAATAGATATTACTTTCCAATTATCGACAAATGGTAACGGCAGCCGTGTCTCGAACAGACTTGATTTCACTGTCTTTGTGACGCGATGCAATAGTTTAATTAAGTACTTAATACTTGCCAGCTTTGGTTCAATCAGTGTCGGTTCTATCACAATATTGTCGTATGTCAAATAGTGACTATCTACTAGATTTGTCTCCTTCAGTAATTCGAGACGAACATACGAATGCGTTTTTAGACTCCTAGGGAATTGTAAAACTGAGCTTAATAGGACTAAACATTTTTTAGTTGTTATCTTATACCTATATTAAGATATACATAAGTGTAATTAGTATAATCACAATATAGACAGTTTACTCCTTTGTTAGCTAATACTATGTAGGAATAAAACACAAAAGGGTTGTAAACGAAAAATCCCAGTGGGAACTAACCTACAGCAAGAGGACTGATTCAACTCCGAGCGGCGGCGGGCGTTTATTTGCAGTGGATACTTTTGTGCTTCGGCCGCCATTCTATATTCAATCAAATTCCGATAGTTTAGCCTTTGCAGTTTTCTAAATTGAACAAAGTTATATATGAGCATATGCTCTTACTTGTATATGAATGGCACTCGAACGCCGAGGATGATATCGATTTTTTTTTTATAAAAGAAGGAGGCAAACAATCAAGCCGGTCCCTCAAAACCAGAGGAATCACAGACGCGTTGCCGGCCTTTAAGGAAGGAATAGGCTCGTTTTCTTGAAGATTCCTAAGTCGCAATGGTCCGGAAATACCGCCGCCGAGAGCTAGTTCCACAACACTGTAGTTCGAGACAAGAAATTTCGTGAAAAACGCACAGTATAGTAGACCGCCATCCACCAAGGTGATGTGGATGGAATGACAGTCGATTATGTGTAGTGTGGTGAAGGAAATCTGCGGCAGGGATCAAGTTGAACAGTTCCTCAGAACACTCCCCATGATATATGCGGTAAGTACAATATACAGATAGACGCAACGCCTCTCCGAAGAGCCAGTGGATTGAGCCAACCTAAAATTACCACGTCGTCGGCAATTACGACGTCGACGAATAAGCACTTGGCATTTATCTTACCTGATAGTAGTGACGATAAGGTCGAAGGTGAGTTGCGCTTTACCCGGAATCTACAACAGCTGGGAACTGTATATTTTTAAACAGTCGGAACACAACAGCTATGCTATTAACATTGTTGTTAAGACGCCACGCTTTAAATAAGACGGTGGTAGCTAGCCAAGCGGATTTAACAAGACCTACCACCAATTAAACCAAGACAGATAATCAAAATGTACTCCCGGCTGGGAATCAAACCCAGTACCTTTGAATTTCAAACCAGTGGTGGCTGGACCACAGAGGCTGCTAGTCATCCAAAAACTATTGCTAATATTGAACTAGAACTTAACTTAGGAATAGTAGAACCTACAACCGACCGCGACAAACTGCTTCACCAATCTATATCGACATTGTGTTAAAAGAAAATGTGTCTTTTTTCACTTGCAATTACGTATAAAATACAAAACAGTCCCTTCTTAGATGTTTTTCCATGGCAACCCACTGCAAATGGGTTTTTTCAGCTAAAGCTCAGCGTTAGCGAAAATTGCTCGAGTGATAAATTACGGCAGCCTTATTATTGACGTAACCGTAAAATATACACCTACAACTGTAATGAAAGCGTAATTTTTCGGATGATTACTTTGGATATGACATTATTACTTATCCTAATTAAACATTATTGCTACGTCAGATAACTTTTGTGTAGGTAGATTATAAATTATGTATGTTTAGGAGAAACTTGTTTGCTTTTTAAGAAATAAGTAAATATAAATGTCAAAGTTTTAAATACATAATTAGTTATGAGAACAATAACGATGTCTGAGTTAACTTTATGTAGATAAATAATAAATTTTTGATTATTTTTCTTCAAATAAAATATAAAATAAAAAGTATCATAAAAGGATCCGTAGTAAATGGAAATCTCCGGGAAGCGGACATGATGTATGTACATATGTATTAAAAAGTACGTAAAATATTCTGTTGGTATTGTAGTGATTATGATTACCTATGTAAGGAAGCTTACTTAAGTGTTAAATAAGGGTTACAAATCCGTGTAGAAACTTGTTTCTAAGCTCCTTTAAGCTCTTTGCACGTAATTATCCAAATAGTGTGTATACTATATCTTTATAAACTGATATACATTGAATAGGATCATAGCTCTATTTTTCAACTTAATAATTTTCTCAATATCTTAAGTTCTGCGGCTGTGATACATCAAATACTATAGGATACTGAGATGTTGGTCGTCTTATAAATAATTTGTAACTTGCATACCTTAGACGGTTTGAAGACGATTCTAAAGTACTTAAGTATACATTAGGTTTATAAAATAACATAGGTACATACATACTAATCACGACTATTATCCCCAAAGGATTAACCCTTATTACTTTTGATGTCCTCATTGCCTATTCTCTGACTAACAGAGACTAGGCAATGAGGACAGCTAAAGCAGTCCTCTATAATAATTCACTTTTCACCAAATAGCGAATGCACATGTGCTCAGCGTGACAGGTGGTGAGCTCATCGCCGCTATATGCTGTTGGATGTATGCGCAGTCTTAAGTCTGTTAGTCGCTTTTTACGACACCCAAGGGGAGAAAGGGGGTGGTAGTATTCTTTCACCGCGACGCGACACGGATAAGAGTCAATGTAAACTGATTATTGTTAATAAAAAAAATAAATTCATGCGTGTGTAACGTAGCCTGGACCCGCAGATTATTAGCAGTCTTTCGCATAGTAGACAAGCACGTAGCCACTCGCTCTTATTTTACTGGCTGGCGACATTTCCCGGCGCGGCTGAGCGCGGTTTAATAAAGCGAGTGTCGCCTAGTGGCGACAGCTAGCGTTCCCATTTCGCAACTCCGGCGTGCTTGCGTTTTAATAATATAGAAAGTTACGTACATCACATTCTAAAATCGAATTACAACATTTTTTCAATACAATACAATTTAAAAAGATTTTTTCAACACGCTTGCTCGTAAAGCGGCTCTTATTACACCGATTTCAGCATCATAATGTAGCTAATTAGACACAAGTGCGGTAATGTAGATTAAAAATAGAATCTCGATCGATCGAAGAAATAATAGCATTTCTTCCACTAGGGAAAAAAGTTTTTTTTAAAATTTTGCTGTCAAATGACAATGAACCTACAAAAACGAAAAAGTCTTAAGTCTTATGTAGAATAATCATGAATAAAGACTCGACTTAATACTGTTTACATATTTTTAAAATACGAGTAAGTATTTATTTAAAGTTTATGGTAAAATTAGTAATCATTTAAAGCTATGGACAACACAGACCACGCCCACACAGTCCACGCTACAGCAAGATACAACTGCACAGTCTGCACATGTGCTTAGGTGGTGAGCCTTTAGCCTGTTAGTCGCTTTTACGACACCCAAGGGAAAAGAGGGGTTGGTAGTATTATTTTGATGAGCCCATCGCCGTTCTATGCTGTTGGATGTATTGTACGTGCAGTCTTTAGTCCGTTAGTCGCCTTTTACGACACCCAACGGAAGAGAGGAGTTGGTAGTATTATTTTGATGAGCCCATCGCCGCTCTATGCAGTTTGATGTATGTGCAGTCTTTAGTCCGTTAATCGCCTTTTACGACACCCAAGGGAAGAAATGGAAAGACTTCCTACCTTTCACATACCTATATTTTGTCCATTCATACAGCGGCTTCTTGTTTAATACTTATTACTTTGAAATTTTTAAAATAAATATGTAAAGTTCTAGTACGGTAGTATTATTAGTTATTCTGTGGTTCTAGTAATGAAGAACTAAATTTACAGTCTACACCGCGGGAAATATGAAGTGAAGCACAAAATGTTATTGACAGCCTATTATCATCTAAGTCCAAAGAAAAATATGTGTTGGCTTACCAAAGAATAATTACACACTAGAAAAACAACAAAAGACGCACTCATTTTCAGAAAATGTGTTTTCCTCACATGTGCGTTAAAGAACGTCGTATGAAACGCGTGTGAATTGATATTTACAATCCTCGGCTCCATTAAGCTCTCGCCTTCGGCTCGGGCTCATAACCCGCCTCGATTGTAATGACCAACTTAGCACACTAGTATCATAATGTACTACTAAATGATTGCTAACTCCCTCAACAAGGGGAAATTAGTAGTTGCAATGCAAGCAAGCCGCTTTTGTTTTTAATAGTTATTAATTTTATGCGTTTTAACGCTCAAAATATACTCGAAGACTAAATACCCACCTCAGGCAGTTTTACTTTCAACGGATCGTTATCTTCGCTTTTGTTTCGTTTGTTTATAGTCTACTCATGATCAGACTATAAGGGTCCCACTGCTGGGCACAGGCTTTCCCAGATGGACAATAGCATTAAGAAATTGGGCTGTAACCCACCAAGCAGGCCCAATGCGGGTTGGTGGGTTAGTGGGGGTTAGGGTTACCATTTGTCCTGACAAAAAGCCTGACATTTCGCTGCAAGTCCGGACTTTTTAGTAGAAACATTACTCTTTTTTCATATTTTGTTTTTAGATAAATGAGAAGTTAATAAAGATTCAAAGACTTATTTGATATTACTTAGTATGTAGTTTTATTACTCATATTAAAAAATCCGGACAAATTGAAGAGCCGGACTAAGTCCAGACTAGAGTCTAAAAATCCGGACAGATGATAATCCTAGGTGTAGTTCACTCGGGACAATCTGTTTAGAATATCATCATGAAGTTATTAACAACAGCCTGTGCCTACAGCTTTTTAAAGTGGCTGGTACTGTAAGCTATTAGTAAAGTTGCCACATTTGGTATGCACAGAAAGAAGACACAATAATAATACCTGAGTCAATGATTTTTAAATTATTTTTAGGTTAGGTTTTTCTCTATTCGATATTATTTTTATACCTTGAATGTAGTGCTTCCCTAAATAAAAAGCATAACGGTTAAGTATCTATTTTGCATTTAATATAAAATCAAAATCACAATTATATTATCATTGTTTTTACTGTTGTATCAAATTTTATAGTGAACTTGTGTACTTCTATTTTTTGTTTCTATTTTAAACTGTTTCTGTGGTCCACAATATAAATTTTTTTAAATGTTATTTTTTTTTCTTTCTCTCTTATTATGTTAGTTTGTTCTGTTATTAAGCATATTTTTAAATTATAAACTATTGAAATGAAACACTTTTTTTCACGTTTCGAACCCTTTACAGGGTCCGTGGTCAGGATAATATAAAAACTATGTAAATAGTAAATTAAACGTGAGTTAATCCGTAAAAAAGTGTTTCATTTCAATGTGTAGTGCTCGCTTAAACCTCAGAAAACAATATTATAAACTATTTATAGATAAGGTCAGTAGGTAAAAAGGCAAACAATATGTTATTTAGAAAAGAATGACATCATTTCAACTATCCTCATACCAATATCATAGCATCTACATATAAGTATGTGCTTTCATAATAGTAATATAATGTAGCTCTCGTGCCTTAGATTAAAATGCCAACATGTTGCCAATGTCATAGTATAATCACAATAAGAAGACTCAATCTAAGTTCAAATGTATTAACATAAAACAGGTATCGCGAAAACGATTAAAATTAAAATTGTTTTGTAGACAGAGTTTTGATCTTAATATAAAAAAATGTAACTCGAAATAATAAGAAATTAGACAATAACTTTAAAAATTTAAGTACTTTGGATAAACAATTCTACATCATCATCATCATCAGCCTAAACGTCCCACTGCTTGGCACAGGCCTTAAACCACATAAACCACCACTCTGCATGCCCAACAACGTCTTTTCCTGCCTTCTGTAGCACGGAGGTACTGGAGATTTTTTAATGTGGTAACCCATCCGGTTATTCGGCATTACGAAAGATGCTCTACCTGCAACATCGCTACCCTTTTCTTAGTTTGTATTCTTTTTTTAAATAAAAATTTAGACCTTCAAAAAGCATGTAAAGGCGTTGCTCCCGCTTGTTGTCGTAAGATGGCATCCCTTCTCCTTAATTCACTAAGTTTTATTTGTACTGGCACCTCGAGACCAACCGTTAGGTTATGCAAGAGGTGCCAGACGTCCCTACGCCTGTAAACTACTCGCGCAGGAGACCATCTGACCTGCATTAGGTCTTGACGCCAAATCAGTGCCCGCCGAAGCGCGCTCTTCATTCGGTACTCATAAGACTAGTGTCTCGGAAGAGTTTCCCCGTGAACACGTGTAGTTCACTGCCTATTGTCCAGATAGGTAACCGAAGCTGTCAAGCTCGCTTACTTCTCGTTGCACGAACGGCACAACTCGCAGTTGCCACTGCTCGGGTCGTCGACTCTAAAGTCAACTCCCAAGTGTCCACCTTGGTCGCGGGGTAGTAAGCACACTCACTTCTCGGAACCCATCTGGGCGCCCAGCCAGTTCCCACGTAATACGCGACTGGCTGGACCGGAGGCTACGGCATCTAGGGGCCGCCTCTACTAGTTCTCTAGACTAGTACCGGAGATGTCAACACCAATGTCCAATGAGAACCACCGGACAAAGCTGTCAACTTAAAGGGAAGGGTAAGATGGCAGTCGTTAAAACCCACAACCCCTCTTTGGGCCAGCGTGGTGGGTTACGGCTCAATCTTCCATAGAATGTTTATGTAGAAGCAAGTGCCCAACAGTGGGAGGTTTCTGATTAAGCTAAATATCAATTTTCCATTTTTCTTGATTATGTGTTAACGTTTTCCACTATTTCCTGCGACATTACTGTGTACAGCGGCCTATTGTGGGCAACAACAAAAGAAGTTTAATAATACCGACTGAACCACAATATTGAGAAAGCTGAAACGCAATATTCAATGTGGCCGTCTCGGTCGCGACAATAGAAAATGTTTTATATTGTTTGTAAGGCGCAACGAGATGTCTTTCATTATATTAATATGTTTGACCATAAATACGTGGTGTAAACTGTTCATGATAAATATATGATTAGGTGAATAAAGCGTTGTATTCTTAAAACAATTTTGGAAGCTATGGTAAAAAAGATCCAAAACTCTTTACTTACCAAAGGTTGGAGATCGCTTTCAGTGAAAAGTCCACCTTTGTATAATATACTAGTTTCAAGATTATGTTATGTATAACTGTTTCCTGTGTATGTGAAATAAAGTGTCTATCTATCAATTTATATCTTTAAAATATAGTAAATTGTTGTTGTATTATATCGTTTAAATAAAATTCTTTAGTTACCATTTTATAGTAACTTAAGATAATTTAAAGGGTTATTTGGTAACGTAAAAGTGTATTTCACATTCTACTCATCTATTCTGTTTTGAACTTCAGTCATATTATTATAATGTGATTTTGGAAACCATTTTACAGTAATAGTTTTTATATCATTTATTCAATTTAGGGCTACAGGCTAGACTTTAATAAAATGATCGCTATTTTTTGGCCGCCATTGTCTTTTGTTCAATTTGTAGATAATACGAGCCCATTATATGTTTTAACTTAACAGCCAGTTCATAAATAGTTTTCTATCTATTTCTTTTATCAGAGTTCCTTCATTTTTGTGTTCATACATTTATAAAAACCTATACAGTCGAGGCTTTGCTTTATACTTGGTTGCTCGCAGTTAATATTTTACTAGAAGAATCATCTTTCAAAAATTAATTACTTACCTTAATTAAAATAACTCCCGCACGCTTCCATGTTAATTTATTGTTGTGTATTTCGCAATGTACAGATATAGAGCTAATTAAAAGCCTGCTTTATTAGTCATGCGTTACCAACGTGTGCCTAAGTGCTTCTACCCTCCGCCACGACACTCAATCGACGCTGAGTTCCTAGCCCCTGCAGTCGACTTCTCCTCTTTTGTTACTTGCACGCTTCGAAAATTCCAGTGAGGCATTTGTTTCACGATACTAGGCTGGCCAATGAGCATATTTTCTGCCTGATATATAAAGCGGCCACCGCAGATACGCGCGAGTGAGATAAAGAAAGCGATACCATATCCTCGGAAGAGAGCACTAGAGATATACCCTCATGAAGCCGTCATTCGTTATGAATAACGTATCAATCTTATCATTAAGTTATTACATTAAATAATGTTGATGAATGACACACTAATTGATAAGTGAAATAGATATTTGAGCAGTGTCGCGTAGGGGCTCATTAAAGTACCACACCTTTCCTCCCTCTTCCGGACTAACGGACTAAAGACTGCACATATATCTAACAGCATAGAATGGTGATTTACTCTCCAAATGTGCTGTTGTACTTGGTGAAACGTGAACTATGGTAGAGGACTGCATTTGCGGTCCTCATTGCCTAGTCTCTGACTAACCCTTCGGGGATAATAGTCGTGATTACATGTATGTATCTGTCCTCATTAGACTAGGCAATGAGGACAGCAAAAGCAGTCCTCTACCATAGTCCACTTTTCACCAAATAGCGACTGCACATGAGCTCAGCGTGACAGGTGGTGAGCCCATTACCGCTCTATGCTGTTGGACGTATGTGCAGTCTTACGTCTGTTAGTCGCCTTTTGCGACACCCAAGGGAAGAGAGGGGTGGTAGTATTATTTCACCGCGACGCGACACGGTAAATAAATAATAATACGCAGTAATATAATAAAATGTAGATAAATCACCAAATTTTTGTGCGTAGTAGTGCGCTCTTTAGCTTTTAGTTTTAGTGTAGGTATCTACGGAAGACCAGCGTCGTGGCATTACTGAGATGCTACACACAATGCTGAGTAGATGCCTTTTCAGTGTCACATAATATTGTTATTTGTAATTTGTATGTTGTGTTTTTGATGCTAAATAAATTTATTTCTATTCTATTCTATTCAGTATATTAAGCGGCCTGCTTGTCACATGCAAGGTTAATAATCTCATCTCTTATACTCTGTTAATAACATTAAGTTTGTACTCTCGAATAAATTCTTTTTTAACGCCTCCAGTTCTTTAAAACTATTAACTCGCGCGTCACCCATGGCATCACGCGCGCGCTGCCGACCTTGAAGCTTTATCCTATGAATTACACTGGATCTACGAATACCTTTGAAACAGAAACGCAGCAATGTAAAAGAATGCTGTTTGGTAGCAGAAATAGGTCCTACCACCGGGTATCAGGATATGCTGGCGTCCTACGCATCCTATTCCAGCTTGTAAAGTTCCAGCTAACACGCAGGCGGCTGCCCAGGAAGCTCACGAAGTGTTTTAAAAAGCTCTTTATGAGGAAACTCTACGTGGAAGTGGCATGCAAAATTCTCATACAAAACACAGAAAAACGACGTTTTGTAGTCCTCTTTTCCTCCGTCAGAACAGGACCAATTTTTATTACTTTTTCAGCATCGGTTAAAGAAAAAAATTTTCTATGTCTGTATGTTTGATTTTTTTTAATTAGCCACTTAATGTTTCTGAAGACGCCATAAGAGGGTTTACGCATTTCAGTTTCCCATACAAACTTTCAAGTATTTTTGAAAACCAATAATCGATTTTAATGAAACTTTGCATGCTAAAGGAAAATACAGAGATCTAAATATTTTGCTAAAAAACATTTTTAAAACACGTTTCTTTAGCTGAGCTGTTGCGATTTAAAGTTTACTATAGACAGTTTAAAATCGCGGTAGCTCAGTTAATTAAACTTTTTTTTAAATGTTTTCAACAAACTATTTAGATCCCAGTATTTTACTTAAGCATGCAAGGTTTCATTAAAATTGACTTATTGGTTTTTATAAAATTCGACTTGAAAGTTTGTATGGAAAACCGAAATGCGTAGACCCTCTTAAAACGAAGTGATTTTGCTAAATTTTGAAGGCACGTGGTTATTAAATAAATGACTTAATGCAAAAAAATCAAACATAGAGACATAGCATCTCTTTTATTAACCGATATTGAAAAAGTGATAAACATTGGTCCAGTGCTAAAGGAGGAAGCAGGGGACGACGAAACGTCGTTTTTCTGTGTTTTTATGAGAATTTTGCATGCCACTTCCACGTAGTGTTTCCTCTTATATTCTCATTCTCAAAAACCTCAAGTTTTCGATCAGATCGGGTTGAGGAACCAATACGTTTTTCGATATCTTTTAATCCTTGTTCTAAAGGGATGCTAATAAGAAGTATTTTCCATAAAAAAACTTATGAATGCAAATAGTTTGAATAAATATTTTAAACAGGTGCATTAAGATAACAAATAGCTTTTCATATAAGAGACAAAAACACGTATCCCTACAATTATAATAATGGCCGCCACTAGTAGATGCCGCGTTATTCGGGCCTCTAACATTTTGCTAGGTTTTTGCCCAAACCTATTTTATAGAGGGATCGGATGGAGTAAGTAACGAAAGAAAGCGGGTATCAAACTTGTTGGTTATCATTATAATTTATTAACTTTATTATAGGTGCAGAAGCAAATAAATGTATGTACTTCTTAGTTGTAACGGTGTCGCGTAGCTGTGAAGGACCCCCCCTCCACCCCCTCTTATTCCTTCTTCTCCGTCATTTCACTGCTGAGGATCGCGACCACAGATGAGTCTCCACTCAGTGCGGTTGTATGCTGCGTGGAGCGCACGGTGCAAGCTGCCGCCCACCGCCTTCTTAAATTCGTCAGACCATCTTGTAGGTGCCTTTCCCTGAGCTCGTCTGCCATCCATTTGCCCAAAAATAACTTGGTTCTCTAGACTGTGCTTTGAGGACCGCACTATATGTCCGTAGAAGCTAAGGGCTCTTTTCCGGCATACTGAGGAGAGCCGCGTCTTGATGTTCTTATTCCTTGCCGCGTCTTATTCCTTGAGTGTCGTAAAAGCCGACTAACGGACTAAAAACTGCACATATACCTAACAGCATAGAGCGGCGATGAGCTCACCATCTGTCACGATGACCACATGAGCAGTTGAGCACATGTGGTTGTGGTTGTAAGTTGGTGGAACGTGAACTATGGTAGTGGACTGCATTTGCGGTCCACATTGCCTATATAGACTCTGACTAACCCATCGGCGATAATGGTCGTAATTATATTGTGTATGTATGTATTTCTGAGTTTATCATGAAACCAAAAGTCATTATTCAAAATGGGACACGCATCAGCTTAGATGGTACAAAAATCAGCACAAAATGTTTAAACACGTGATATCTCCTTTTATAAACATAGGGCGGTTTAAACGAGACGCAAGACACGAAAGAAAGCGTTCGAAGTAACAGAGTTTACAACATTTTAAATAATATTTTAGAAGCAAAGGAAGACCATTAGGATAAAATGATTTTTTATTACTTTTAATAGTAGGTAGTTTAGTTATTTTTATGTAAGTAAGTAAGCTAATTTAAGTTTTAAAATTCAACAAAATTGTAAATAACCGATATTGACAAAGTGTAGGGAATTCACGTTATCCGCTCCCTCTCAACATTTGCTCCCTCAAACCCTGACAAGGGTTTATGACACGACACATGATACAATGTGTTAAAATAATCATTACTTTGAAATTCAGTACCCTGCTTGTGAACAAGGCTGTATCACGCAAGTAAAATATAAATGTTTTATAATGTAGATTTTTGTTAAACACGCTTTTAGTACATTTTTTATGTCAATGTGGTCTTGTTGCTTTTTTGTTACTCTCGGCTGTTTACATAAGATAGCAGGCAACACAGCTAGCTTGCTTAAAGCCAGTGTTTTGTGTGTTGGGATATAAAAAGTATTCTGTAATATGCTTATTTAAATGTGGCAATTTCTAAGTGGGATGACTTTAGACTGATGAAGAAAACGATGTTTTTGACCGTTATTACTTAAAAAACAACTTATTGAACCCTCAAAAATGATTAAATCGCTTGATGATTTATTTTCCTTAACCCTTTGTGAATCAGTGAGAAAGCATCGATGTCAAAAGGCAAAACGTTTCTAAGGAAGAGCTCAAAACGTCGAAAGGGGTATTAAGTTTTTGTATATTCATTTAGCAATGCTTCCGTGTACTGAACGCCGCCAGTAATTGATAGTATTATATATTTTTTTATTCTTCTTCTATGAATTATTAATTAAGAGCCAAGCTCTTGTCTGTGTATCCTTCTCCGCTGTTTTTGTCCCAGGCCAATTTTTTGGCTTATTATTTTTATATTCTCTTTTAATAATATTGTATTACCATTTCATTAGTAAACTGCTAACATCATATTCTAATAAAATTATAGAAGGGGATAGAATAAATCCTAAATGATTAAGTACAGAAATGAAATACTTTCTTTTGTTAGAGTCTGAACTCAGATCAATTACTAAGATTTATCAAAATATAAAAGTTTCTATATCTTTTCAAATAGATAACTAGAAAAAAGACATATATCACACTCCGAAAGTAATCTGTAATTAGTGTCTGAGGTAAGTCTTCTCCTGTTGTTGTGGTGATAAATCCAATATCCATTAATTTTATGGAAAGTTTTTTCCAGCATTGGGACAGTATAAAGGCTTTATTCCATCATCTTATCATCATCATCATCATCATTGGCCTTAGGGTCTGATAGATACATATATACTACTCGTACAGTCGCGAGCACCAATATGTATACATATTGACTCTTATTCCATTGTATTAAGAGTTACAATTGTTTACATATCTCGTGACTGTACATACGACTATTATCCCCGAAGGGTTAGTCAGAGACTAGGCAATGAGGACCGCAAAACCAGTCCTCTGCCATAGTCCACTTTTCACCAAATAGCGACTGCACATGTGCTCAGCGAGACAGGTGGTGAGACCATCGCCGCTCTGTGCTGTTTTACATATGTGCAGTATTTAGTCCCTTAGTCTCCTTTCACAATACCCAAGGGAAGAGCGGGGGTGATAGTATTCTTTCACCGCTACGCAACACGTTAATCATCTGGCAGACATCGCTTTTAATGGCTAAATACAGTAGAACTCCAATTATCCGAACTCCGACCATCCGAATCGCCGATCATCCGAATCACAAAATGCGTGACCTGGCTGCCCGAAAACGGTTGAAGACCGCAAAACAGCTTACATTGACGGAGATGTTTAAAAAACAATGATTTTTATTTCTAAACTTGTACATAAATACATTTTATTTATATTTAAAACATGTGAAAATTTCATGTTTCTTTCATTTAATTCAATAAAAAAATAGTGCAATATCAAAACGTAGCTTTTATTCTCTCCAAGGGCAATTTTTTTTAAAAAAATCCGATTATCCGAATATTTGATTATCCGAATGGGTCCCGGTCCCCATTAATTCGGATAATTGGAGTTCTACTGTAGACCGACGCGAGAGCAGCATGGTCCACCACCAGCCTGACAGGAAAAGATTACGGCAGCTGGTGCAGAACTGCTTTACCATCATATAGATACATCATATGGGGGTCCCTTGAGACCCTACACGTGATCCCTGGGTGGTGCTAAATGAGTGACACTGACTGCGTGGTAGAGCCACGCTGCGTTGCAGCACGCATTGGGCCGGCTCGCCCAGCGTAATACCACCCTCTCACGAATATTCGGCGTGAAATAATGGCACTTGGTGCTGTTGTGTTTCGTCCGACCAGTGAGGGTTCCGGAGCCCTCCCCCCCCCCCTCCTCCCATTCCTATTCCTTCCTTAAACCTATTCCTCCCTTAAAGGCCGGCAACGCGCCTGCGATTCCTCTGGTTTTGTGGGTGTCCATAGGCGGCGGTGATTACTCTCCATCAGGTGACCCGCCTGCTCGTTTGCCTCCCTCTTTTATAATTTCACTATCGAATTTAATAAAAAATAAAACCAAATCGGTGCGCGGCGGTCGCTAAATTACTCATAACATAACATTGCCCAAATCCTTTTCTGCCGACAAGGTCCTAAAAGTCCAACTTAAAAAAGTACCGACTGATAAAAGAAATCCAATATCCGAAGAGATATTGCCAACAAGAATGATGTAACTTCGTTATTGCGCCCTCTCTTAGTGTCATATGAACCGGAAGAGAGCGCAGAATGCTTACGTCCAACGTGTCGTATAAGTCGGTGGCGCGTCGAAAATGACAGCTCTTTGAATGATATTGGGTTATACATGTGGCAGAACGATTTGTGTCACACGTAGTGGGGTGTTTGCTGTAACAATCCCGCGGAATTGGGAGATTATGGTGGTTCAGATCGTCACAAACATCGATAGTCACAGAATATAATACACATTTTATTAATATACTTCTTTTTTCACTGTGAACTTGTATTTATTATTAACGTATTTCGAAGACACGCTGTCTTCCTTATTTAATGATTATACGACCTGTCTTGGACACAGAAGTCCCAGGTTTGGTTCCTAACAGAAGGCACGTTTATTGTTCTAATTATGCCTGGTAGTAGTGTTTTAAAACAATACTATTAGTAGCATGGATGTTTCGACGGATATACATAAAATAGAGAGTTCTGAAGTCGTCGCGAATTTCAGGTGAATGGCGCTTTTATATTTGGCTTATTTACCATCAGGTAAGATTAAGCTCTTTTCAATAGTAGGAGAAAAGCAAATAAACATACTAAACCAAACAAAAATCCGATGTTTCATCGTGAAAATCTTCAAAAAAACGTTATAGGTATTAACAGACTCATAAATAGTGATCGACAGTTTGACGCAACTGCACTTTTATATTAGTTTGCAGTTACAGTCCAAGTACAAATAATGTATTATATATCTGTATCCCTGAAGAATTTTTGTGACATTTAAAAGCAAAGGGTAACAAAGTAAATGGCTAAACGAGGTACAAACCACCCTACAACATGTGAACATAGTGATATCTAGCATAATTAATAATGAGCAATTATCAAATAATATAGGTACATAATTTGTTCCTTACTTTGTTGCGACTAAAAAAGGTTTAATGAAGTACAAGAAAAGGTGATTAATTATGCATTATAAGTTCGTAGCAAAGGATTTCCATTTTGGTAAACGCGTAGATTGAAACGACTGAGCAACAATACTATTTTAACAGATTATAAAAGTGACAACTAACAGGCATAATGGTAATATTGAAAAAAAGTAATGTATTTTATCCGGAAACTGAACAACTACCCATCTTATCTCTAGCTTCCGGCACACACCATTGGAATTATGGCGGCAGACCAAAATAAACCCCCACGCATTCCTTGAAATTGAACCGGGACCTCAGAGTCTGAAATTGATAGTGTTATACACTAAACCACAGAAGCGATTGAAAACTCATTGCAGAGGTTGACATTGAATAGGTACTATTTTTTTTTAATTTAAGAAAATTAATGTAACTCATAAGATAACAATGAATAAATAAATAAATAAATAAACTTTCCTACACTCACACCAATTATTTAGCCCAAGAGAAGCTTCGTTATGAAACTTGTTAAACGGTTACTAGACAACGGATAAACATACTTAAAATACTTAAATACACATAGAAAACACCCAGACCCGAGACAATTTAGAAAAACAATAATTTCTAACCGGAGATTGAACCCGGGACCTCAGAGATGGCGACACCATGAAAACCGGTGTACAAACCACTCGACCAAGGAGTTCGTCTGAATGAGATTGACAAGTGTCTTACAAATCCGTTATAGTTATATATTTGCGTCTGCAACTGTCTGTCTGTTAGATTTCCACGACATTTAAGTATAGGCGCAAAAAGGTGTATGATTACATACTACTCTACAGGTGCGAAAAAACTTACAAAGAAAAAGTACGCGGCTATTTCTGTCCGTAAATCGAAGTACGGCGTATCCCGTGTCAATCAATGTCTGTAAATGTACGCTCTCAAGCTTTAAGGAACCATGTCAAATTGTGTAAGATGTAACAAAGCTTTATGTCTTATTATAAGATCAATTGATTTTATTCTGTAAACACTTTCACAGGAGAATCCCAAATCATAACGGAATAATTTTCCAAAAACAATTAAGTACCTATATCTGTTTGCCGAGATCACGGCTGCCGAAATGTAGAGACTAAAAAGCAGTTGTAATGTCGAAAACTTTTATGCTGAGAATGAAGAACTTCTGAGCTTTTATTAAAATAATATAGACTTTTTTTTTGTTTGGGGTTACCACAAATTATAAAAATAAAGGTAAGTACTTACATAAATATTCGGTATATCTACATTTCGGGTCGTTTTCAGAGCCCGGCTTTAAAAGGCTCTTAATAAAGCTATTTTTTTTATAAGTTACGCTTTTTTTGGAGTAGTTAAACGTACCTGTGTAGCGTTGATTCAATTATCAATATTAACATTACCTATATAACTTTTATAACATCTATAAATTGCACAAGAGATCTTTATAATAAAAGTTACCTTTGAAATATAAAAATGTCTACATCATTTACGATTTGTGTGTTTAGGTGCCGAAATACCGTTCGTGAAGTTTTAGTATCAAGTCATCGGTGTCTTCAAACATGAGTGGGAACTCGAAATTGTTATTATAGCGTGAGAGCTATTGCCATCGGTTCATAGGTCGCACCCCTGGCAACATAATATAAACCCTTTTCAATTCAATAGTTCATTTTTAGACATATTTGAACTGGAAACCTTTTTCAAGGCATGACTCGATAAACAAGCTTGTTCAATAAAGGACAATTACTAGAACTCAACGAAACAAAAGCTAAAGGCAGCCATTACTCGCATTGCCATCGTAGGTAGCGTTCAATAAAAAGTGATTGGATCATTTGCTCGATTTCATTGACGACAATTAATTTTGAAAAACAACATCAATCTTTGCAGTTTCAAAGTGCAGGTAGTTTTAACTTCAATTAATCATCATCATCAGCCTATAAACGTCCCACTGCTGGGCACAGGCGTGCTTAGAAGAATCACTCAACCACACGTGCCTTCAGAAGCAATGACAAGCTTAAAATGATTTTTAAATTAGTAACCCATTCGGTGACACGACTCTACACAAGTTGCTCAACCGACAAGATCGTGAGATCACTCTAGAACTCAAACTTTTAAAGGCTATATGGGTAGCATATGTACGTTTGGAATACCAGAGTCATCACTTAAATATTGTCGATCCCTTATCTTTACCTTTGAACGCCATTTTGAAGAAGCTTACAATTATTATTTTTGTGTAATTTTATTGTGAAACTAATTTGTTGGCAGATTTATTGATATGAACGTTAAAAAAGTAACTTAAGCAAAGGAAATGTGTCAGGACTCAGGATCGTAGCAAATGGAATGCTGTGGCCTCTGCCATAGTCCACTTTTCACCAAAGAGCGACTGCACATGTGCTCAGCGTGACAGGTGGTGAGCCCATTGCCGCTCTAAGCTGTTGGATGTATGTGAAGTTTTTGGTTCGATGGTCGCCTTTTACGACACCCAAGGGAAGAGAGGGGGTGATTGTTTCTTTCACCGATATGCGACACGGTTCTACACCCTAAATAAACTTTTACAAAATAAATAAAATTATGAATTACATTATTTTATTCTGACATGACGTATCACACGTTATACCACGGGCCCTGCAAAGAGTCCGTATCATCAGGATGAAGAGAGGATAGGAAAAAAGTTGACTAGAATAAATCAACCAGTCTCAGGAAAGCTCGAATGGGACTCGAACCCATGACTTTTGGATGCCGGTCCACTGCTCTAACCGCTAAGCTACCGAGACCCCAGAGGACTCGTTGAATTTTTTCTTGTAGTTGATGATTTACGTTGCAAGCCAGCGGTAAACAAACATAGAGCATTGTGAATGCAAAATTTCAATAATGAAGAGAGGATATCTAAAAAACTAAGAATAAACATTTCTATGTATAGTTAACGCAACTTCAAAACTAGTAATGCCACTGTTTAGGTTACAAAAGGTTCTCGGCTCTTTCTTGGGGCAAGGTATACACTATTATAATAAAATACCAAGTACTGAAACGATTTATTCCTATTTTGCCATTAAAATATAAGCCTCTAGATTTTCATAAGAATATAACATAAACGAGTAGGTGGGAGATAATAAATGGAGGAACAACTAATTGCTTAATTAGGACAACTACATATCCTTATAGTCAGGCAAAGTGATATCAAGCTTTACTAAGTACGAAGGAGCACAAGAAAATTTAGTTTGGTTAGCCTCGAATTCGGGTTGCGATCTTAAAAATTAAAAGCCGAACACAATACGTAAAAAAGCTTTCTGCTGTAGAAAATATACATGAATATACCTTGAGCATACTTTTAAATTAAGCCTGCCTTATAATTATTATTTCTCATCTTCTTTAATAATAAAAATCAATTGTTATTTAGTATTTTTTTTGTTGTGATTGTTATTGACAGTAAAAGGTTTGTATGAAAAAAAAATGTAAATTCGTCACGTGATACGCGGGGTGTTCACGCGCACGAAGTCGCAGACGGGCCTCTAGTTTTATATAGCTAGAGGCCGCTCGTGGTATCACCCGCGTAGTTCCCGTTTCCGTGGAAATATCGAGATAAAAAGTATCCTCTGTGTTAATCCAGGTTATAAACTATCTGTATGCCGAATTTCATCCAAATCCATTCAGTAGTTTTTACGTGAAAGAGTAACAAACATCTATCCATACTTACAAACTTTCGCGTTTATAATATTAGTAGGATATATTTTTTTTATATATTGTAGGTGGTGAGCCCATCGCCGCTCTATGCTGTAGGATGTGTGTGCAGTTTTTAGTCCGTTAGTCGCCTTTTACGACACCCAAGTGAAGAGTAGTATTTTTTCACCGCTACGAGACACGGTTATTTTCATACATACAAAGGTAAAACACGTCCGTTTCCGCTGTGGTCTATGTCCGGGTAGACATAAACCAAAGTTTTTCATTTAAAACTCTTAGATACATTTATAATTTTTCATTATTCTGTAAAACATTTGTAGTTGCTCTACAAGAAATATTTCAGTTCCTTGCCAACATGCTGCTCGATTACTTAGCTCTTTGCGGAATATCTCACTACCACCAAACCCAAAAAAGCATAATTATCCTCTCTCCCTCCTCCTTCACTCTTGGCCACGAACCTGTTACCACCAAGGCTTGAACCGTGAATCCCAACAACGTAGTTGGTATGGCCTAAATGACTTGCAAATCTAACCATAATCTGACATTAGCGAAACATAATGAAATAAGAACTTCATTATGAAAATATGAACCCTGTTGTTTATTGTTTTAAGATCTTTATTAGAACTGTAATAAACGTTTCAACAATTCACCTAACAGTAATGAAAATGGTTAATAATAAAATGTAAATAATGAAATGTAATCCATTCGCATTAACCAACTTTTCGCACCTATACCCTAAACCCCGCTGTTTCAACGTAAAACAGCGCAATATTTTAATACACCCCCCAAAATTAATTAAATTTGAGCACTGTCAGCGTGTCACCCTCTCCAAAATTGTTGACGACTTGAAACAAAAGATCAAAACACGCTCATAAATAATGTGGTTTCACAAAAAGAAAACAACTTACCGATATTAATGAAATCCTTTTTGTTCACAGACTGTTTTGAGGAAGCAAATCACTCGCACAAGCAACCACACCACTGAGATTATAATCGTCACACAACTATTTTCGTAAGCCGAACTTGGCAACGGGACGCGCGACCACCTTCTGTGGCGACTCTGGCAATACTGAGGGAATTGAGGGACACAGTTCGGAGGGCATAGGAGTGAGATCTGCTCCTTCATTTATTGCATCGAAATGAGACACGCTTTGATAAGCATAACTTTAAGTTTTCTACAGGGATTTAGATAATAGAAAGCATTTTGTAAGCACACAATAATGCTTTAATGTTATTTTTTAAGTTGACGTTGCTTTATATAACTTGCTTACGAAGGTATCTTGTGTTTGTAACTTTTAAAATATTGACTGTAAATAAACTGACAGTTGTTTTAAAATAGACACCATTTTACATTTCAAATTATATTCAGTATATTGTTTTCAAATTATATTATAAATTATATTAATTTTTTTAAAATTCTAAATCTAGAAATAACCCTCTCCCTCACTGATGTTAATCTCTTATTCAGTTTATTTGTCTTATTTACGTTTATGCAATGGGGCGGAGAGATGACATCCTGAGAAACTGAATTCTTATCATATGGTTTACGCATACCATAATCTTGATATAATTATTAATATACGAGTATACAGAGTAAGCAACGCAAATGAGTTAAAATGGGTAATTCGGAAACTGTGGCATGTGAGGGGTTATTCTTCTAAGGTATCATTAACATTAATTAGAATTAACTTTTAAAATTAATGTAAAACTAATTAACGCAAATTTTGTTCCATAAAAATAACAACCGGGAAAAAAAAATTATATCAGGATTGAAAAAATGACCGTGGTTAGAGGAAAAGTACCCTTAATATTGATAATGGCAATTTTACTAAAAGAAAACATTCCTTTATTTTCAAAAATAAATTAAACTGCATTAAAGATTTTTAAAAAATCACCTGTTTGAGCAGGAAATCAAATCGGTGAAATGTGAAAAAAAACATCCTGTATTTTATGATACC
Organism: Scoparia ambigualis; assembly: GCA_963921215.1. Taxonomy (NCBI): domain Eukaryota; kingdom Metazoa; phylum Arthropoda; class Insecta; order Lepidoptera; family Crambidae; genus Scoparia; species Scoparia ambigualis. The sequence continues at coordinate 5,617,212 of OY992506.1, forward strand.
AACCGAAAGAGTTATTCATAAGGATCCATTTCTTTTTAAAAGATAGTATCTTAAATTAAAGAAAGACCAAGAACTTTTTTTTTATTGTAAATCTTAGAAAGTATCTAAGAACTAAACTATCTAAAGAAAATAGTTCACCACCATAAGAGTTGCTCAAAAATTCCTCTACTGACCCGTAGTATCTTTTTAACCCCAAATAAAATTCTTTACATGACCCCACAAAAAAAAAACTCTAGCAGCGTTAGATCCGGAGATCTTGCTAGCCATAATGTTCTCATTGGACTATTAAATGGCCAGCAATAGGACGTTGGACCTATCGGACATTAAAAAAAAAAATTAGTTAGTGGAAACTCTACTATTATGAGCTGGAGCACCCTCTTGTTGAAAAATAATATTGCGTAGTTCTTCTTTGGAAAACGGATCGGTCAAATTATTTCGATGAACTATTTTATTTAGATAGTGACTAGGCTTTTCAATAAAAAAATATTTTTAGTCTTTCTTTAAAAGTTGTTGTTTAAAAGAAATTGATCCTTAAGAATGACTCTTTTGGTTAAATACAGAATGTTTTGTTTTTACATTTCACCGGTTCGATTCCCGGCTCTAGCAGGTGATTTTTCAAAAATATTTAAATGCAGTTTTAATTATTTTTGACAATAAAGGAATGTTTCCTTTCAGTAAAACTTGCCATCATCAAGATTATGGGTAATTGTCCTCCAACCACGGTCTTTTTTTCCCACCCTATATACAGCGTGTAAAAAAATAAGCAATAAAATTTGAGCAGCCTACATGTTTGGTGATAACAGTTTTATTCACAAGTAATAGGTAGCTGAGAAATTAATATTTTTTAGACAAAAAGGAGCTCAAATTTTTGTTTAAACTCTTAAGTTACAACCCTGAAGACGAGGCGACGCGCGGCGGCGGGGTACAAGCGTGCCCACGTGTCAAAGGTCACTCATCCGGCACTGCGCTTTCGTTTGTCAATCAATAACAAAATAGGGTTGTACAAAATGTATATTACACTTAAGTAAAAATAAATATTTACCACATTTAATTGTGATATTTAAGCAGTGAAGTCATATCAGGATAAAGGCATCGGCATCCCTATCCTCCTTTCACTCTTCACGGTTTAGGGAAAAGAAAATATTGAATAAAATTCTACTTGTCTTTTAAATCTAATAAGTTGCAAACGGGCTGAACACATGACGGAATGGCAGAAGTTTGCCGGTCTTCGATGCAAGAGTAGACTTGTTTTTCAAAAGTAAAAACGAAATATTGTCCCCCCCCCACCCCCCTACACAAGTGGCAACAGTTCAAATTTTTTTTTGTAAATGACGTCTAGTGGACATAAATCAGTCCAATTAATTTAACATTTTATTCTTTATGCTTTCATACCAGTTGTATAGACCTTGTGGATTAACAAAATAATTGTTAGTACATCTAATAGCTGTGCGTTTGTCTTGCTCTCTTACTTCTTACTTCTTACTCGAGAAGGGCTAAACCAATTTGACTAATTTCGATTTAAAAATGTTTGTGGAAGCTCAGGGAAGCTATAAACGGTGAGAAACATAAATAATAAGTAACAAAAAATACTAAACACAACAATTTCATTTTCCAATACAAAATAATCCTAGCTGTAAAGCATTTGATGTCTTTTGTCTTTTTAAAAATAAAAAAATTTGAAGTTTGTGTGAGATCTCAATTAAGTCCCACAGCTTTATTGAGTCTTAAGGGGTTTGGTTAAATGTGCTGGCCGAAAGATTTTGCACTTATTAACCTCTAGACCCCCAAGTGGTCGCATGAGACCGCACTGACAGAGCGCGCCTTTCCGTCAAACCCCAAGCGGTCGTATGAGACCGCGCTCTCCCATTTGACCTTGTACCGTGTATTCATAGACTTACAGACTACTTTAGTATGAACAAGGTCAATTATTTCGGTTCTGTGGTACATTTTATGCATCGTGATCACAAAATATCGCATAGTCTGTGCTCGATTCTGTCATTTTCGATGTTGACAGTTGCGCCAATTTCTGTGTCGATGAGTCGCTGTCTTTTGTGTGCTGTTTTATTGGATTTATCTAATGTAAGTACTGTTTCTTGCATTTTTGAGACTATAATTATCGTATTTAGATAACAAATAAACTGTTGCAATCATCACTTTATTTTGATACCTGATGGATAGGAAATAATATCTGTTAGTATATTGTGTTTATTGAAGATTTTATAATATATTTATTGTTCAACTTGTAATGTGTTATACAAAAATAACGAATTTATTGTAATCGACATCTTCTCAGTTCGTTGGCCGCATCCACATCAGTCTTGTCTCGGTAGTATATTGTTGTTTACAGAACGACAAAAATATGGTTTGATTTTAGAGTAATATTTTTTTGCAAAAGGCAGCAATTGTGACGTCATCCGCAATTAAAAAAAAATATGGCGCACCTACTGTCATTATTTTTGACATTTAAATTCCAAGACTGAGTGGTGTTCTGACCATATTTTTCACAAATATAATGTAAAATTTTTAACACTGAAAAAAGACGAAAACCAAACCTCGGTAGCCAAGTGGTTAAGGCAGCAGCCCGGAACGCGGAAGGTGCGTGGTTCGATTCCCGCCTGAGGTGGGCGTCTTTTATTAGTGTTAAAAATTTTTACTCAAGTATATTTAAGGGTGGAAATAAGATCTATCCACCCAAGTCAAACTCACCTGCACGTGGTGCCCCCTGCTGACAGACGAACGAGGTAAATGACGACTACTCGCCAAGACGCACTGGCCAGCGTGGCGTTTCAAGGCCAAAAGCCCCCTTTATTATGAACAGTGCCAATAAGCCCCGGCCCTCAGTCCCCAGCAGCCCCGCCATTCCTAGTTCTGGCAGCGGCTACGGTTCCGGTGGGGCAGAGGGTGCTAAGAATCGCTGGAAGAGACCCGGCTGCCAAAATCCAACAACCCTGACCTTGACGTGTTACAACGCCAGGACGCTGAGAACGGACGAAAGATTTTTGGAATTTCAATGTGAGACGGAATCCATCAAATGGGACCTTATAGGCCTCTCGGAAGTCCGCCAAAAAGGCGAGGAACTTATGACACTTCCAAATGGCCACCTTTTCTTTTTCAGAGGCCACGACGACTCCTCGTATGGAGGCGTAGGATTTATGATTAATAAAACGATAGCGTCATCTGTCCAAAATATCAAAAGCATCTCACCACGAGTTTGCTTTGTTATCCTTAAGCTAAATGATCGATACTCTCTCAAAATCGTTCAAGTCTATGCCCCCACTTCCGACAAACCGGATGAAGAAGTAGAAGCCTTCTATGAAGATATCGAAAAGGCTGTTGCTGATACGGATTGGGATTGCGCAACGAAAGAGGACAAACGCTTGTAAACTTTCTTGAACAAAAGAACATGTACGCAATGAATACTTTCTTTCAAAAGCGTCATTCGAGGAAGTGGACATGGGCGAGCCCAGATGGAAAGACCAAAAACGAGGTTGACTACATAGTAAGTTCACACAGGCACGTAGTCACAGATGTCTCAACCCTCGCTCGTTTTAAGGCCGGAAGCGATCACCGTTTAGTAAGAGCGACATATAAGTTCAATTTAAGGAAGGAAAGGACCAATATGATATTAAATCACACCGTCGTTATGAAAAACAAGAAATAGCTATCCTTCAAAATGAATACACTACCGAACTTAGGAATAGATTCGAGGGACTCGAAGAACTAAACTTGGACGTCAATCAGCTGAACGAAGTGTTGTGCAAGACCATATCAGAAACTGCTCGAAAACATCTGAGTGGAGTGCGTAAAAAGGAAGATAAACTGACGCCTGAAACCTTGGCTCTTATTGAAAAAAGAAGAAAAATCAAACATCATACTGTTCAAGAGCAAAGAGCTCTGGAGAAAATGAATCGACAAATCAGTAAATTAGTTAAAAAGGATCTTCGAACACGTAATACAGAGATAATTTTACATACAATAGAACAATACAGAGGCCCAAAAATCTTTAAAAGAAAAATTAACAAAAGCTCAAACTAAATTTAAAAACTAAAATCTGACAATGGTCACATTGTAACAGACCGGAACCAAATGTTGAGGATCATGGAAGACTTTTACGGGGAACTTTACGCATCAAAATCGGCGGAATCGTTATCACTGGATGACCCGAGAGCGCCTCCATTAGAGCACCTGAACCACGAAATTCTACCCGAAATATTAAGTAGCGAAGTGGGAAAAGCTCTCTACCAAATGAGGAGCGACAGGTCACCTGGTGATGACGGAATAACGGTTGAGCTGCTGCGTGCGGGTGGGCAACCAGTACTGCATGTTCTTGTGAACTATCTATTTAACGGTGTTCTATTTGGCGCGAAATCCCCACATGCCTGGAAAAATGCAATAGTTACGATAATCCACAAGAAGGGAGACTGTTCAAACTTAAAAAACTACCGTCCCATATCTCTCCTTTCACAAATTTATAAACTGTTTGCCAAAATCCTTTGCAACCGCCTCACTCGGCAACTAGACGAATGCCAGCCTATAGAGCAAGCCGGCTTTCGGAGCGGTTTCTCCACGATCGACCACATCCACACCGTGAAGCAGCTATTGGAGAAGAGTTTCGAGTACAACCGGCCCCTATATTTAGCTTTCGTTGATTACGAAAAAGCATTCGACACTGTCGAACATTGGGCCGTGTTTAACTCTCTTCATCGCTGCCAGATAGACGCACGTTACGTGGCCGTGCTCAAAGAGCTGTATCAAGCGGCAACGATGCAAGTGAAAATTCACGAACTAACCGACCCAATATCAATCAAAAGGGAGGTGCGTCAGGGAGACACTATTTCACCTAAGCTGTTTACGGCTGTCTTAGAAGACGTCGTGAAAACGCTGGAATGGGACCAAAGCGGGATTAACATAAATGGTGTCTACCTGTCGCATCTTAGGTTCGCAGACGATATTGTGTTGTTTGCAGAGTCCCTGGAAGAACTTAAGCATATGCTAAGAGAACTTCACGATGCTTCCTTGGCGGTGGGTTTGAAGATGAACATGTACGAAGACGAAGGTACAAACATCTGTAGTTGCCCGATTCCAACCATTGAGGCCGGAGGAGGGCGGCTGGAGGTGGTGGACCACTACGTCTATCTGGGACATGTATTATCTTTTAACAAGGAGCATATAGACAAAGAAATCTCCAGGAGGATACAGCTCGGATGGGCAGCATTTGGCAAACTGGATGATGTCTTCCGGTCAAGAAAGATCCCTCAGTGCCTGAAGACCCGTCTCTATAACCAGTGTGTCTTGCCAACTATGACGTACGGTGCCGAGACATGGACGATCACTAAGGAGACTGTACACCGAATACGAGTTGCACAACGTGCCATGGAACGAGCCATGCTCGTCATCAACCTTCTCGACCGTGTCCGCAATACGAAGGTTCGTCGTCGAACTAAAGTCTTCGACGTTGGTGACAGGGCGATCAACCTGAAGTGGAGCTGGGCAGGACACCTGGTAAGACGTGGTGATGGCCGATGGAGCAAAACTTTGACGGAGTGGTGGCCAAAATCTGGCCAAAGAAATCGAGGACGTCCAAGGGCACGCTGGGTTGATGACATCGTCAGGGTCACTGGCAGCACCTGGATGAGATCGGCACGGAACAGAAGGGACTGGCATAAATTAAGGGAGGCCTATTACCCAGCAGTGGGTGGTTGCGGGCTGATTGATTGATTGATTGATGATATTTAAGCGTTTTTTTTTTATAGCATTAGGAGGCAAACGAGCAAGCGGGTCACCTGATGGAAAGAAATCACCGCCGCCCATGGACACCCGCAAAACCAGAGGAATCACAGGCGCGTTGCCGGCCTTTAAGGAAGGAATAGGCTCGTTTCTTGAAGATCCCTAAGTCATAACGGTCCGGAAATACCGCCGCCGAGAGCTGGTTCCACAACACTGTAGTTCGAGGCAAGAAATTTCTTGAAAAACGCACAGTAGTAGACCGCCATCCATCAAGGTGATGTGGATGGAATGACAGTCGATTGCGTGTAGTGCGGTGAAGGAAATCAGCGGCAGGGATCAAGCCGAACAATTCCTCAGAACACTCCCCATGATATATACGGTACAATATACAGAGAGACGCAACGTCTCTCCGAAGAGCCTGTGGATCGAGCCGTCCTGAAATAACCACGTCGTCGACAATTCGAGCAGCTCTGCGTTAAATGCGGTCAAATGGAAGGAGTTGGTATTGGGGTGCTCCAGCCCAGAGATGGGAGCAGTATTCCATATGCGGCCTGACCTGTGCTTTATACAGTTGTAAACGGTGGGCCGGCGTGAAATACTGACTCGCTCTATTAAGCACACCCAGCTTTTTCGAAGCTAATTTAGCTTTACCTTCCAAATGACCACGAAACTGAACGTCACTCGAAATATCGACGCCAAGGATTCCAATAGTCGGATTGGTATCAAGGGGAGTTCCCTCAAAGTTCAGAGGTACGTCGAAGGGATGTTTTTTCGCGGTAAATGCGCAAACTTGTGTTTTGGAGGGATTAAAGCGGACTAGGTTATGTCGGCCCCAATCCGAGACATGACTTAACATGATCTCGGTGTCAGTCACAAGTTTATTCCGGCTCTCGATGACGCTTTCTAGAGAAATATTAGCTCGCCCGGTATAGAGCGTATCCCCAGTACTGTCGTCTGCATAGCAATGAATGCTGTTGTTATGCAGCATGTCATTGATATGCAGAAGAAATAGAGTAGGGGACAACACACACCCCTGCGGGACTCCAGCATTCACGGGCTTCATGTCGGAGCACGAACCGTCGACTGCGACTCTCTGGCAATCCATGAACACAATTTCTCAGGAAGCCTGTATGATGGAAGTTTAGAGAGAAGAGCCCTGTGCCATATCCTGTCGAAGGCTTTAATAAAACGCTAAAATATATAAAAAAAATTAAAATATAATGTAGGTGATACGAAGTTCACCGGGTCATCTAGTACATAATAAAAAGAGCTCAGCTATTGTAATAACCGATACAATAGAAATTCAATTCTTAGCAACCTCTAGAAGTATTCGTGACAGTCGAGGCAATAATATTTAAAAAAATCAGGCACAGTCACGAGTACAAATATGTAAACACTTTGACTCTTGTTCCATTGTGTTAAGAGTTACAATTATTTACATATTTTTGCTATTGAATGTACCAATGCTTCACGTCTCGAGTGGGTAAGCCCGTACACACGCAAAGTGACTTCCTTGGGCACCGGCATTGTCCATCGGTTTTCGTATCTGTCCCAGCGCCCATTCGTTCAACCATCAAACTTATTGAAGCATAAACAGGATAACGCCATAAATCGACGCGTCGTACGTAACGTGACGGGTTTTTTTAAAAGATCCATTCGTATAGCTTTTATTGATGGACCGTTTCGTATAGATTCATGTTTATTCGAAATCATATTTTATTGTATTGATATGTTTTGACGTTTTGTTGGATTCCTATTTGGGTTTTTTAAGTTCACAGAAACTACTGCTAGGGTATGTAGTGAAAAAGCTTAGTGTTTTACAAATACATAGGGTAACTTACCTAACGCAGGCACTCCTTCAATTATAGGCACTCGGTTTTAATTGTGTATATGATAATTTATTGTGATTAGTTTGTACCTGTTATGTGGTTTCTGTGCAAATTAAATGTGTTCTTGTTAGAACTTTGCGAATTAAACTATTATTTTTCATCTTATTGCCATGCTAATAATCGGAATTTCAATACAAAACTTTATTCCAATTTATTGGCAGAATGGCAATAAATTAAAAATATAGTGTAAAGGCCTATTACAACAAAAAATCTGGAGAATTTGTATTATATTGCAATACGCACGCTCAATATAATAATTAATCTGAACCGCTAATACATAAAAAAAATAGGAAAAAACTTTAAGTTGTTTTTTGAATGGTATTACCCAAAGTGGCAACAATTAGGTAGTTTACCCTACATACATAAATTCACGCTATATGCAATGAGCACCGGAGAAGCCAGCAGGACACTACCATACTTTTCAAGTGTCTGCAAATTGAACGGATACTTTACTTTTCACCAAATTACAACTGCACATGTGCTCAGCGTGACAGGTGGTGAGCCCATCGCCGCTCTATGCCGTTGGATGTATGTGCAGTTTTTAGAGCGTTAGTTGCCTTTACGGCTTAAACGGTTTTAAAAATAGAAAAATAATACAATTTATTTGATAAATCATTCTCAGGGCTTGAAATCTAAAATTTTATATAGATCTACCCGCGTTTATGCTATGCAGGGTGACCGATCCAAATGGGTCAGTATGGAGATATCAAAAACTAGAAGAGTTAAGGAAATCTGTTCTTAGGAACCATGGCATCGACTTAGTTAATATAATAAGGCGACTAACGGACTTAAGTCTGCACATTCTTCCAACAGCATAGAGCGGCGATGGGCTCATCACCTGTCACGCTGAGCAGAATGTGCTCAACATGTGCAGTCGCTATTTGGTGAAAAGTGGACTATGGCAGAGGACTACTTAACTAACCATTCGAGGATAACAATCGTGATTTTAAGTATGTACTCGTATGTAAACAATGTTACAAATTCTGCAAGTCTATTCGTTCTTATTGTTGATGGTATGAATAATAAAAAAGAAAAAATAATGAATGAGACATTAGGAACACATTAATGGAATGTTGTTTAAATAATTAAAAGAAATCAAAAAAACAAGTTAATTATTTCAACAAAAAAGATTGAATGCAGTTCTATTAAATCTAAAATCGACGACATGGTTCCTAAGGCTCGGACTACATGCATACGGAATCAGTCCGGCCCGGGAAAAAACCAAATTCGGCAAGTAATTGACTACACGCGCTCCGTTTTGAATCCGGAGAGAAATTTACTCAGTCGGTCTCTAGCACTTGCGCTGGATAGTCGTCCAGCCGACAATGGAAAGTTTTAAATCCTTACCTAATTACTTACCTTATTATTTAATGTGTATCCTTTAAACTTATCTAAATAATAATACCGTAATCCTTTATACTTACCAACCGTGTCTAGCAGCTATCAAGGCTTTAGCTTAGAGAATCGTAACTTTAGTTGAAATTGTATGCTTAGCTGTAGCCGTTAAGAGGCCTATTACTTACATCTCGACTGTGATTTTTGCGTAAAATGACCATTTTCGCATTTTGTTGTAATTTAGCAGTTGTATTTATAGTTATTATCGAAATAGGATAATAAATTCATGCTTAATATTACAAATGTCCTTTTGCGAGGATAAGCTGAGTTCGGACGGCCGGCGCGTCGCATTTTGAAGTAATTTTACAGTTGTATTTATCGTTTTTATCGAAATAGGATAATTAATTAATTATAAAATATTTATTCATTATGAAGTAACGATTATTCTGGTATAAATTTTGCTCAATAATATTATCGTAGATAGAAGAAATTCACGGTTACCTTAAAGCAATTTTCGAAGTTTTTTGGTTTCGAATAAGATTTTTTTTTCTGTATAAAATCAATGATATCTAAAAATTCCGAGGCCGCTACGCACTTTAAGACTATATAAGTGATAACATTCTATTTTTTTTATTTCATTTGTTTAGAACAGTACTTAGTTCAATCTAGGAGCTCAAAAAAGTGCCTTCCCGCATTTTATGAAAATCTTTCTCTGCAATTTTGGGTTTAATTAAAAATCTTTATTATTGAAATTTTGCATTCACAATGCTATATAGTTGTAGAATAAAATGTTTACTAGAAAAAAAACAACCAGTCTCTGGAATGCTCGAACGGGATTCGAACCCGTGACCTTTGGATTGCCGGTCCACTGATTTAACCGCTAAGCTACCTCTCGGAAACCCCAGAAGACTCTTGAATATTTTTTTTATCGGGTAAGCGCTTGGTCTTCATCTCACCTTATGGTAAGTGACGATAAGGCCGAAGGTGGAAGTGCGCTTCACCTGGAATCCTCACTGAGGAACTGGCTATCTTATCTCAAACTGCCGAAACACAACAATGCTATAAACATCGTTGTTATGGCGACAGACTTAGATAAGATAATGGTAGCTAGCCAGGCGGACTTAACAGCCCTACCACCAACCAAACTGAGCACACAAAGATGTACCCCCCGCTGGGAATCGAACCCGGGACCTCTAGGTCTGAAACAGGTAGCTTAGCCACTAGACCACACAGGCGGTTAAATTTTATGATTTTTTCTAGTAGTGCTGCAAGTCAGCGGTATTACGTCACTGTGAAGTGTGTGTGCGTGTGTTTTTTTCTAGTAAACATTTTAATTAAAAAGGACAAATTATTACAAAAAGATAAGGAAATAATATTATGGCCGGAACATGGGTATAAAACAGACTCAGCTACAATCAACAGTCTGGTTGGCATTTGTTAAGTCACCCGGACCCTAGTATTTGTCCGGTGCGTCTTATACAATTATTAATACAGGCTTCTCAAAGGAGAAGATCAGAAGTAAACATAGACCAACTGTTTATTTCAGTAACAGGAATAGTTAAGACTGCCACCAGGACTATGTTGTCTGGATGGATAAGATCCATTTTTAAAGTTGCAAATATAGAAGCACCTCCGGGCAGTATACGTTAAGCAAAATTTACAAAAAGCGAGGCCGCTACGCATTATTCCAAAAGCTATTCTACATTAGTGTCCATGTCTACAGCTTCCTCATTCGATATAGAGAAATTCTAAGCATGCCATATTTTTGTGCATATTATGTGCAATCAAACGTTTCAGTCCTAATTTTTGTGCCACCACAACTTCGTTACTATGAGATCCGCAACGCCAAAATTGGCCATTTTACGCAAAAATCGCAGTCGAAATGTAATAGGAAACAGAAGAAAGTGAAAAGATATTGGGTTAATCCTTTTCACATAGACCGCATAACGGAATATGAATTCTACAAGTCTTATACAAAAATAAGGTTCTTTTCTGATAAATTCTACGAACACTACTACTACTAGTAGTAGTAGTAGTGTACTAGTAGTAGGGTACTATTATTTATTCAGTGCTACTACTACTATCACCATAATGAGGCGCTCGGAATCAACTACTATTTTGCAGTTTTGCTTGCGCACGCGACGCGACCGACCGCTTTGAGCGTCTGTCATCGACTGGCGCGTGATTCCTCCGGACCGGACCGGAACGGACGTTTCTCGAGTTCACGTGTGGTCAGCTCCATACAACTTCATACGATATTGATAGGCCCCGCCCCCCGTGCCGAAAAATAACGGACCGGCTACTCGGAGACGTCCGGAGCATGTTTCGGTTGCTTCCGGGTGAAAATCGGGATCGGAAGGCCCCTGATCACATGTAGTCGATGCAGTAAAAATTCATATATTTGTTTGAGCTACGGAATGAATCCGGGGCCGTGTTTTTTCGGGTCCGTGTGATTCCGGATGCATGTAGTCCGAGCCTAAGAACAGATTTTCCTATCTCTTGTAGTTTTTTATTTCTCCCTACTGACTCATTTGGATTGATCACCCTGTGTAACATACTTATTCTAGTAATGTTTAGAAAACAATATTCGCAGTTTTGACATTAGGCCTGTAAAATAAGATAGTATGGTCCTTGAACAGGTATGACATTGTACGTATGATAGCTAGTTAACTATACTTTAAAAGATAGACTTTTGGTTAAGTCTAGTGCCTAACGATAGTATTTTTTCTCTTAAATCTTTATAAGCATTCAGTTAAACAGAGACACAGCTATAATAAGTGCTATAATGAATATAGCACTTATTATAGCTGTGTCTCTGTTTAACTGAATGCTTATAAAGATTTAAGAGAAAAAATACTATCATTCCATCCGACCAACCATAAGTTTACTTAAATGAATTTCGCTCCGTTTGAAGTTTCATTTAAAGGAATGCGAGCGTAAACTTATCGGGACTTATCTGAGTTTTTAAATTGAGAAACGGTAAATAAACTATTACAATTTACTTAAAACACTGTAAACACTTTGAATTTTTAGGTAGTTTTATTTATCGTTATCGTTATTTATTGTATGTACGTATATGGTATGAACACCCGGTATAATAATATCAATTATAATATTTTTATTCATCCACAACACAGAAAATGTGAATTCCCTGCAGCCTGTTAAAGTTATTACTGTGCTACTACAGGTCACAGTGTTTTCCATGAATTTGACAACAATCACTGTTATGGTGATATATTATATTAAAACACTTACACATCACTTAATTACTAACCTACTTAACCGCCTCCGTGGTCTAGTGGCTAAGCCACCAGTTTCAGACCCAGAGGTCCCGGGTTCTATTCCCAGCGGGGAGTACATCTTTGTGTGCTCGGTTTGGTTGATGGTAGGGCTGTTAAGTCCGCCTGGTTAGCTACCACCATCTTATCTAAGTCTGTCGCCATAACAACGATGTTTATAGCATAGTTGTGTTCCGACAGTTAGAGATAAGATAGCCAGTTCCTTAGTGGTTGAGGATTCCGGGTGAAGCGCGCTGCCACCTTCGGCCTTATCGTCACTTACCATCAGGTTAGATGAAGGCCAAGCCATTACCCGTTGCAGAAAAACAAAAAAAAAACATCAAAAAAATAAAAAACTAATTGCATGTAATTTTAAAAGTTATGAGTTGAATTTTTTTTTGGTGGGAATAGCCTGACAAATAACGTGACGAATTTTCATAAAATTTACATACATACATAATAATAAAATAAAACCCTGACAAGACCAAACTTATGCATATAAAATCGCCGTATCTAAAACACGCCCCGGTCGGAAACATAATGGCCCACAATCACAATTGTTTACATTCATCTCATACCACTGCCTGCAACTGTCCTGCAATTGAACTAGTTAACTCTCACAACATACCTCGGCCTTAGGATGGATAGCGGGTTTAACTGGGGGCTTCATATTGACCATGTCTGTGGAAAACTGCGACAATTCTTAGCACAGATAAAAATTTTAAAAAATCGTATTCCCTACAAGGTTAAGCTAATGTTGTATCATTCCCTTGCCGGGTCTTACATTCTAAATTGTCTCAGTAGTTACGGTCGCACGTTTCATACATATGTTGAGAAAATCTACAAACTACAACTTAGAATATTAAAAAATATTGTGTCTACTGCTGTAAAGATACAGTACAATGACGACGAAATAGGCCTTTTTAAACACTGCAAGGTGCTCACGGTCCATAATCAATTTAAACTTAGTTTATTAAAAGAAAATTATTTTAATCCTGAGTTTAGAAAAAAAATTGAACATCCTATATTAACACGAGCAATAATTCAAGGTCGCCTATGCACTACGCGCGCAAAAAATCTGGGGCCCAAGTCTGCTAATTTACGAATGGCATAATTGAATCGCAATTGTATCGCATTGTAATTGTTTGACACATTTGGTATTCTTATATGAGTAAGAGAATACCAAATGTGTCAAACAATTACAATACGATCCAATTGCGATTCAATTATGCCATTCGTAAATTAGCAGACTTGGGCCCCTGTACGGCGAGAGAACGACGCGCTTCTTGGTTCCTCGACTAATAAACGAACTACCGCCGGCTCTCGATAATTTAAATCAGGATAATTTTAAAACACAACTCAAAAATTTCTTTCTCCAGATGTGAGCTCCTGTTAATTAGAACATTACGTTTTTATTCATTGTTACGCTTACGTTAATCTCAAAAGAATTCTTTAAAAATATTTTTTTTTGTTTTTTTTAATTTTTGTTTGTTAGCATGTAATATTTGATTGATTGAAGATTATTATTAGTTTTGCACGTCCATACCCGTTCGACGCCGACGTATATCACATAGGTATTACAGACAAACCTCAGTGGTTTAAGGTAATGCTATTAGATTAAGTATTTTTTATTGTATTTTTTGAAATATAAAATTAAAAAAGAAAAAAAAATCACGACTTATTATCCCCGAAGGGTTAGCGCCAAACACTAGGCAATGATGACAGCAAAAGCAGTCCTCTATCATAGTCCACTTTTCACCAAATCCATCCCCAAGCCCATCGCCGCTCTATGTTGTTGGATGTAAGTCTTACGTATGTTAGTAGCCTTTTACGACACCCAAGGCGGGGAGGGGCAAGGGGTGAGAGGGGGTAATATTCTTTCACCGCTACGCGACACGGTTGACATTTAAATGGTTAACGGTTAAATTTTATTTTATATAAAGCTTGTCCTGACAATAAAAAATAAATAGGTACAAACATAACAAAAAAACCGGCCAAGTGCGAGTCGGACTCGCCCATGAAGGGTTCCGTAGCACCAAGTAACATCATATAAAAGTTCATGTAGTTCGTTGTAACTTTGATCGATGTTTTAATAATAGTGTATTTTTTTTTAATTAAAAAAAACTATTTACTAGAACTCGTTTAAACCAATTTTTAGTGGAAGTTTGCATGGTAATGTACATCATATTTTTTTTAGTTCTATCATTGTCTTATTTTAGAAGTTACAGGGGGGACGACGACACACATTTTACCACTTTGGAAGTGTCTGTCGCGCAAACTATTTAGTTTAGAAAAAAATGACATTAGAAATCTCAATATCATTTTTGAAGACCTATCCAGAGATACCCCACACGGAAGGGTTAGGTGAAAAAAATATATTTGAGTTTTAGTTCTAAGTATAGGGAACCCCTTAAGCCGCCGTGGCGTTAAGTCCGCCCTTTACTGTTTAATTAGTAAAGAAGATTAAATAAATAAAATAAATAATCCCCCAAAATTTATTGTTTTTTTTTTCTATTTTTGTGTGATTAAGATTTCCTAATACGGTTCACAGAATACATCTACTTACCAAGTTTCAACATCCCCTCTCCTTATTTCACTAAGTTTATTTGTACTGGCACCTCGAGACCAACCGTTAGGTTATACAAGAAGTGCCAGACGTCCCTGCGCCAGTAGAACACTCGCGCAGGAGACCACCAACGTTAGGTCTTGACGCCAAATTAGTGCCCGCCGCAGCGCGATCTTCATTCGGTACTCATAAGACTAGTGTCTCAGGAGAGTATCCCCGTGAACACGTGTAGTTCACTGCCTATTGTCCAGATAGGTTACCGGAGCTGTCGAGTTCGCTCACTTCTCGTTGCATGAAGGGCACAACTCGCAGTCAATTGTCACTGCTTGGGTCGTCGACTCTAAAGTCGACTAACAGGTGTCCACCTTGGTAGCGGAGTAGTAAGCACACTCACTTCTCGGAACCCATCCAGGCGCCTAGCCAGTTCCCACGTCCTACGCGGCTGGCTGGACCGGAGGCTACGGCATCTAGGAGGCCGCCTCTACTAGTTCTCCAGACTAGTACCGGAGATGTCAACACCAATGTCCAATGAAAACCACCGGACAAAGCTGCCAATTATAAGGGAAACTCACGTTCCCCGCTGGACTTTTCGCTTCTGGCCCCTCAGAGACCGCTACTAGGCCCCGCTCGCTGTGCACGAGTTTGGAAGTCCTGGCACACAATACCAGGACAAACGAACATTCCCAAGCTCTACAGCTAACCACACGCCACTACGAGTCCAACCCATGTCCGGATCCCGCCGGAGGCGCCTGGTTAAAGGCACGACCAGCGGGGGGCTAGAACCGGAACCACGTAGTACCTCTGAAAACACAACCGGACCCGTAGTTCCAGTTGCGATACCCTATCTATTGAGGTCGGTAGATAGGGACCAAGTTTCAACAGTATAGTTCTTATAGTTTCGGAAAAAATTGGCTGTGACACACGAACGGACAGACAGACATGACGAATCCATAGCTTCCGTTGTTTGCCATTTGGCTACGGAACCCTAAAAAGAAATAAGTAAGCCATATAGGCCCACCTGTACTGATATGATGCGTGAACAAATGATTTTTATTCTTATAGATTACCGATGTGTAACCGTGTACCCGTGACGCGTAGCGGTGAGAGAATACTACCACCTCTTCCTTTCCCTTGGGTGTCGTAAAAGGCGACTAACGGACTAAAGACTGCACATATAGCCAACAGCATGAAGCGGCGATGGGCGCACCACCTGTCACGCTAAGCACATGTTCAGTCGCTATTTGGTGAAAATTTCACTATGGTAGAGGACTGCTTTTTATGCTGTCTTCATTGCATAGTCTCTGACTAACCCTTCGGTGATAATAGTCGTGATTATATGTATGTAGATTACCGATCTGATTTAAAATGTTTTACTGCATACCCTATTAGATTAAAGCGCTTCTAATTGCATTTACATTTTCATAAACATCGGTTACATTTAGCCAATGGTGGTGGCTCGCTAAGAAGGCAAATGTGGCACATTGCCAATTGTCATGAATCATAAGCAGGCGTTGCAAACCACTAGGCATAATATAGTAGATTACCTTGTAGCTTTCAAGTTAAAAAAATATTAAACTTTATGAGTACACCTTGAAATTTTTACATTCACAATGCTATATAGATATAGGATAAAATGTTTACTAGAAAAAACAATCAGTCTCAGGAAAGCTCGAATGTGATTCGAACCCATGACCTTTGGATTGCCGGTCCACGGTTGGTTGTAGGTACCGGTAATCCAAAGGTCGTGGGTTCGAATCCCTTTCGAGCTTTTCTGAGACTGCTTGTTTTTTTCTATTAAACAATTTATCCTATACGAATACATTAATGTAAGTTTTTAATCGAAAACATAAAAAGCACGTTTGGTTAAAACATTACTTGTTTTTTTTTTAAATTTGTTTTATAACATCTCGGTGGCTGAGCGCTCGGCCAGATAACCGGAGGTCTAAGGTTCAATTCCTTAGTCGGGCAGTGTCATGGTTCAATTCCCTTGTGGCAGGCCTCGCGACCTCCACTTTACTTAAACTTTTTTTTTTGTAATAGAAGGAGGCAAACGAGCAGGCGGGTCACCTGATGGAGAGTAATCTCCGCCGCCCATGGACACCTGCAACACCAGAGGAATCGCAGATGCGTTGCCGGCCTTTAAGCAAGGAATAGGTTTTAGGATGGAATAGGAATAGTGAGGGGGGAGGGGAGGGAAGGGCCTCCGGAACCCTCACTGGCCGGACGAAACACAACAGCACCAAGTGCTATTATTTCACGCCGGATATTAGTGAGAGGGTAGTAAACTTGCTGTTCTCCAGTGTTTAGTGGGTAAACTTCCCTCCCTCTCATCCCTTATTGATTATTATGCTTTCAATGTGAAAAGGAGGTTTGGTACCCATAAGATAGATTTACTAAAAAAAAAGCTCGAACAGTGATATGTTTCGGATTTTTGATACTGTCGCTGGGAAGGCTGGCAACGCATCTGCGATTCCTCTGGTTTTGCAGATTTCTCTGGACAGTAAAGTTCGGAATTGCCAATGCGATCAAGCAACGATAAAATCAACCATGTAGGATGTTGTATCATACATAAACTGCCGAGACAATCTATATGAATAACGGTGGTCGATAATTACATTACAACTGAGCGCGCTATACGCGTGTTAGAATGTTTATGAAACCTTTCTGTGGTTTTATACGAAGACATTTGAAATATTTTATGTTTTTTGAATAGGTTTTACAATGATCGGACATCCCCTCTCCTTACATCACTAGTTTTATTTGTACTGGCAACTCGAGACCAACCGTTATGTTATGCAAGAAGTGCCAGACGTCCCTGCGCCAGTAGGACACTCGCGCAGGAGACCATCTGCGTTACGTCTTGACGCCAAATAAGTGCCCGCCGAAGCGCGCTCTTCATTCGGTACTCATAAGACTAGTGTCTCAGGAGAGTATCCCCGTGAACACGTGTAGTTCACTGCCTATTGTCCAGATAGGTTACCGGAGCTGTCGAGTTCGCTCACTTCTCGTTGCATGAAGGGCACAACTCGCAGTCAATTGTCACTGCTTGGGTCGTCGACTCTAAAGTCGACTAACAGGTGCCCACCTTGGTAGCGGAGTAGTAAGCACACTCACTTCTCGGAACCCATCCAGGCGCCTAGCCAGTTCCCACGTCCTACGCGGCTGGCTGGAATACCGTAGCCTCCGCGGAGGCTACGGTATCTAGGAGGCCGCCTCTACTAGTTATCCAGACTAGTACCGGAGATGTCAACACCAATGTCCAATGAGAACCACCGGACAAAGCTGCCAACTATAAGGAATACTCACGTTCCCCGCAGGACTTTTCGCTTCTGGTCCCTCAGAGACCGCTACTAGGCCCCGCTCGCTGTGCGCGAGTTTGGAAGTCCTGGCACACAATTCCAGGACAAACGAACATTACTAAGCTCTACAACTAACCACGAGCCACTACGAGTCAAACCCACGCCCGGATCCCGCCGGAGGTGCCGGTCAAGGCACAACCAGCGGGGGGATTAAACCGGAACCCCGTAGTACCCCTGAAAACACAACCGGACCCGTAGTTTCAGTTGCGATACCGTATCTATCGGGGTCAGTAGATAGGGATAGTGATCGGACAAACAAAACAGTCCGGTTTATAAAAAAAACTTTCAACTCTTGATCTTGGGCCTTTGGACACAGGTAGATTGGCCTGAACCCATTACGCTGACCCATTTCACCATTTCAATAACATGTCAAACACTTTAACCAACTGATATTCGTTCTTTCTTAGGTAGGGCTTAAAATTTTTAATTTGGTCACCAATCCTGTGGCCAGCCATTGCGATACTTGCTTAACATGCAGGATTGCCGTCCCTCTTATACGTACAAACTAATTTCCACAAGCTTTAAAGGGCCAAGATGTACCAGTGTTTGTAACGCTGTTGGAAGTGATCTCTGGCAGACGGCCAATAGGCATGAATCATAAGCTTAAACCGAATACTATTTGTCAGCATTACATCTCCGGGGACGTAGAGTGGAGTGCATTTGGAGATATTTTTATTTATACAACATTATTTATATAACAACCGGGCCGTGACTTTGCTGTCCGATGTGGTATAAATCTCGTGAGCTCCACCTATTCCTGTGTGATACGTGTCTAATGATGATGCATTAACGAACTCTACTATCGTATGTTTAAATAATAATACGAATGAGTGCTTTCATCGGCCATTTTGTAAGTTTGAAAACTGAATTTGCGCTACATTATTATTACAAAAAACAAGACGCGAGCTTAAAGTTCTAATAAAAGCGGACATTTAAAACGTACCGTAATGTGAAGAATGTTTTATCCATGACATTTAATTTGTTGGCTCCATAACGATTTTAAGAAAAGTCGGTTGATATAAACATTTTATGTCGATTGATGACTGACTATAAAAGTTTTCATACTATCAAAAACATGCGTGTCGTTGTGTTGAAATCACAATCGAGAAAATGTAAGTTTCCTTGCACTTCACCCAATAAATTACATTGCAGTAACGAACTTATTCAAGAGAGGAGAGCGGCTTCGAAGTAAAAATAGATTAATGAACTTGAGAAGCCGTTTATTTCTGGTTCAAACGGATAGTGCAGCGGGGAGGAAATTCGGTCACTGACACGTGTTTGCTTACTAACTTTTTCGAATTTTTTTATTTCCCTAACGGGAAAGCACTTGAGCTTCATCTCATCTAATGACAAGTGATTATAAGGGCGAAGGTGGGAGAGCACTTTAAGCACCAAAGAACTGTATTATATTTAAATCTTTAACTGACAAAACAATTTAGTTTTAGATTCCAGTTTTACATGCACTTTGGGCTTGATCATCACTTATTATTATTATTATTATTTTTTTTTTTTATATAAAAGAGGGAGGCAAACGAGCAGGCGGGTCACCTGATAGAGAGTAATCACCGCCGCCCATGGACGGGTGTCCAAAACCAGAGAAATCGCAGACGCGTTGCCGGCCTTTAAGGGAGGAATAGGTATAAGGAAGGCATAGGAATTGGGAGGAGGGGGGAGGGGCAGGGATCTCCGGAACCCTCACTGGTCGGACGAAACACAACAGCACCAAGTGCCGTTATTTCACGCCGCATATTCGTGAGAGGGTGGTATTACGCCGGGCGAGCCGGCCCAATGCGTGCTGCAACGCAACGTGGCTCTAACACTCAGTCAGTGTTACTCATTTAGCACCACCCAGGGATCACGTGTAGGGTATCAAGGGTAAACCTACGGACGCGAGCAACTTTAACCCCCAAGTATTTATTACGTACATATAACAACAAAAATAAAAACAATATATCCCGCCTAACCATCTAGGCGGTTTGACTGCCGATGCCGGATCAAGTTTAAGTAAAACAAATTAAAATACATTATTTAATAAAAAAACCCAATCTAAGTAAGGGTAAGACAAGAAAATATTATCATCATAATCTACATTTCTTAACATCAGGTGAGAAGAATACCAATTGCTTACCCGTAAAGGAATAAAATAAAACACAAAAAGATTCTAATAAATCGTCTCTATTAGAAAGCAGGGCAAATTGTATCTTTTATCTTAAAGGCTTAACGTTATGCGAACTAGGGATGTGAAGTCAGAGGCTTGAATAGTCTAAACGTACGTGGACACCAGATTTGCTTTACATTTGTTAGTGATTATCGAGTACGATAGTAAGAAAACGTATACAATGAAACTTCGAACCAGCTTAGACATCCAACGAATTTGTTATTCAAGTAAGCCAACGTTCAAACGCGACTTCAAACCGCGCTGTGAGGCAAAGCAATAACAAATACGATGGCTTACTCTAGTTATTATAAGAATGCTTCTTGCAGGTGTTCATGCAAGGCTACACCAAAGCAGACTTACTTTTCTTTCTTTATGTATGGAAAACGGCAAAGGAGCCGATGAGCATCCAATTTTTCCCGGATAGCACAAGGCTGTAGTTCCCGAGTCCTATGAGGAATAATTGATTTTTTAATTGTTATAATTTCCAGCTGAGTGTGGCGATGACTTTCCGAAAATCGAATTTTACAGCAAGCGATTTTTGTATTCGCATAATTTCCCAATCGAATCGTTTCCTGATACTTATATTTTTTTTCAGAAGTTGCTTTTTTAAAAGCTTTTTTCTTTTCGCATTATTTCCCAATCTAATCTTTTTCTGATAGTTTTTTACCGGACGTAAATAAAAAAAAATTTAAATAGCAGCTCCTTTTTTTAAATAGCATAGAAATTAGATAGGAGAAATTAAAGTAATATTTCCTAATGATCACGTAAGCGAATGAGTAAATTACGTGACAAGGAATATTTAAAAATGGATATATTACTTTTAATTAAAAAAATATTCAGAAAGAAGAATGGGCAAAACGTCCCCCCTCCTTGTAACACTTACATCTATGCATCAAATAACAGTACTTGAAAAGTGAAACATTTTACTGTATGACAGCAAATCTGTCTGGTATGGGAAAAAAAAGTTATTGAGAAGAAGAAAATTAAAATAATATATGATAATATAAAATTGAAGTCAAGAATTATTCTTGAATTTAAACTCCTCCCTCGCAGATTGCTTTGATTTATATGATTCGTATAAAATGAAAAAAATTAAATAAAAATGAGGCCTATTTTTCATTTCTTTTTCATTTGCACTTTTTTTCCATTGATTCATTTGCTTGTTCATATTGGCTGTCCTTACAATAAAATACGCTATCTATTTTGAAACTAACCATGTGGGAACTTACAAGGGGTGGGACGGGTTTCATACAAAAACGTCCATTCTTCTTTACCCTCCGGGGAAAAAATTAACAGAAAATAAAAAAAAATGGAAATAATGCGAATGCTAAAATCGCTTGCAGTGAAATTCGATTTTCGGAAAGTCATCGCCACACTCTTCCAATTGTAGCTGTTTATCTGTTACGATTGTATTATTATAATTACTATGAGGAGCAGAGCTGAAGTATGGTATGTATCTGTAGTACCATGGCCATCGCCTTATCAACTGTCCTTAAAGGTATACGAGTATACTTACATGTATTGTAAACGCACTTAGTATTTCATTGAGAGCTTGAGCTTGAGAAAATTTTACTAATAGTTACTGTGAGATTACTGGTTACACTTGATTCATTTATAAATCACCAATGAGGTTGTAAGCTCGCGAACCAAGACCATTACTTCAAATATACATAAAGATGCGGACTCGTGCCGGAAGTGCAAACAAACGCAATTAGAACACGGTGCACCGCATGAGAAATGTCTTTAGAGATGGTGTACAGTCCAAGTTATAAGTGTAAATCGATTTGGACTTATTAATGCCTTGCCTTTGCCTACCTCTGTGATCTAGTGTTTTAGACCACCGGTCTAAGACCCAGAGGTACCGGATATAATTTCCAGCAGGGGGAGGGGGGGGGGGGGGCTACATCTTTGTTTACTTGGTTTGGTTAATGGTAGGGCTTTGTTAAGTCCGCCTGGCTAGCTACCATCATCTCATCTAAATCTAGTGCAATAGAAACAATTTTAATAGCATTGTTGTGTGACAGTTTAGAGATAATATAGATAGCCAGTTCCTTTGTGTTTGAGGATTCCGGGTATAGGTGAGATGAAGGTCTGCTTACCCGTAGTTGAAAAAAAATAAGTTAAACATTTATTAACCATTATTTAAAAACAGTGCAATGACTAGAGCTCTTATGACTTACGCAGTGTCGCCTTAAAAATATTCGTCGCGCAGCTCAGCGCACGGAAAATGGATTCGAGTCGCGGCGGCGGCGTCGGTGCCGACTGTTCTCACTTTCTTTTTGCGTTTCCTTAGCGAGCTAGTTTTCTGCGTCGAAATTTTCACGGCGTGAAATACGGCGCCCCTGTGAGTGTGTGCAAATTGAAATTAACCTTTAGGTGGCGGGCACGAAATTAGCGGCGGCCGGCGATGGCCACTGGGCGAGCGGTCAGCGTAAACAAAAGCATAGCATCACACATTACCTAATAGTTCCTTACGAAAAAGATAACTTTCTCCGTAGGATAAAATGGAGGTACACAAAATGCCAAAAACATTACATGCATTTTTGCACGCCAAAACGTACCTTACGTGGCGGTCGCCTGCCGTGATGCCAGGTTTTCACATTGTATTTTTGTATTTGTTTAATTAATCCAAAATCCTAAGCTTGTATAATTAAGAATCAAACGAACTTACCTTGTGAAGTTTGATTCCAATTATGCGAGGGTCTCAACCGAAGACGATTACTTATAACATGCAGCAGTACATGAGATGGTGCTATCTTCTTCACACTTTTAGATATATCCTAAAAATAAATATCTTATTTCCGTTCCCTGCACTGGCAACCCCGCGTCACGAGACGTCATTATTTCAGAGAATTTTGTGTTATCCTCCACAATTTTTTATTTTATTTTTTGGGTTGGGAGGGATGGGTTGACGTAATCGTCTTCGGTTGAGACCCTCGCATAATTGGAATCAAACTTCACAAGGTAAGTTCGTTTGATTCTTAATTATACTTCGGGTCTCAACCGAAGACGATTACTTATTACATGCAGATGTTCAGAGCATTGTAATGTTAACACAATAAAAATAAAAAATTATGTCAATTTAAACTTTACAATATGTAGGTAGTTTTTTATAGTTGCGTAAGCCTCCTTTAAACCTTAAAAGATGAATTTAATGGCTATCGATGCATTGGTCGTTTTCTAAACAATGACTTCAACAATTTCATTTATTTATTTGATTAAGTATTATTATTTTGTTGTAAATACTGCATTGACAAATTCATTCTAATTTGTACCTAAACATTTCTCCAACAGTATTAACAAATACATTTAAGTGACTCAGCCCAGCCCACAACAACTCTGCGAAACACCTCCAGACTAGATCTGTGAGCAGTATGAGCAGTAAATGCCGAGCGACTACGTGACTGTGAGCTCCAAATACAGACAAATATCCGTATCGGCATGTCGTCCACTGTCTTAAAATTCCTTTTTTTTTCTTTTTTTTTTATCTGCAACAAATGTTTGTGACCGCCTTTTTATGAGGTTGGCACAGCCAGCAACAAATAACTGGGAGTCTTACAAATATTGGACAATCTGATGAGCGGTTGCTAAACACGGGTCCTGAAGTCTAAATGAAGTCGGTAATTTCAATCACAATCACATAACTTTGTATTGATATATTATTTTTGATTAAACTAATAGACTGCCTTTTTTGAGCAGAAACAATAGAAAATATAGTGTAAGAATCATAAGTGACAAATCATTGATTATGATCTGATTCTAAGGATAGTCCTGGAAATATGGTTTAATTAATATGACATTTGTGTCCCATGTTGAATTGTATTTTTGATTTGGAGCAATAAATCTTAGTTAGTGTACACTTAACAAAACTGTGATAAACACAGTCATTCATGGAAAGTAAATTACTTCCCTTATATGACAGGTAAAGTAGACCTATGCGTATAAACAACATAGAACCTTCCTCAAACTTTTTTGGTTAGAAATGATAACTTTATAACTATCAGCTTTGAAAAGATTCAAGTTATTATTTTTCGAATAAAGCTACCAAGATATTATCAAATACAGTACTGATTTTATGTTACTGATTTTGTTGCAAGAGATGTAAACATATATCTCAAGATGCTCGTGGTATACCATGTCAGGTCAACGATTCACTAATAATTTGGCGCCACCTGGATAAATTGTGTAACAATAACAATAAGGCTATCTAGAAGTGGATGGCTCGCCTTGAAAGGAAATTAGGTTTAACAAATATTATTTAGGGCCGAAGAACATTTTTCTTGGACAACAAGTTTGGGTCACATTGTATACCAAGGATGTAAATTCTAATCTGTACCACATCAATACCTTCTGCTTTATGCAATTTATATTAAATGTAAGTGTTTTTTTTTTTTAATGACTTTTGGGTTTGTAAGGTCAAATTATGGCTTCGCCAATAAACTAATAATATGTGAAAACGCATGGTAGGAGAGTTACCTACTCCGTATCTAAGTATATTCGTATAATGTTTTCACAAGACTGGATGTAGGATGCGAATACATAAAAGTTTCTGAATCAATTAATGCTAAGAATTTCTCTTGTTCAAACAACTTGGTGTAGGTAGGTAATTCAAACCGCAACGGCCGCTGTGCATGCCGTAGTCAATATTCTTGAATTCTAACTATCTAACTCTCTTATTATACATTTATGTATAAAACAAGTTCTGTTGCTCGGATTTTAGTAATGCTTTTGTAAGTGTTTGTGACAAACCCTATGACTCCAAAAAGGTGCTTGTACTCGTAGTTTTATTATTCAATACACACTCGTCATAATTTGAGCTTATTTTTCATGCGTAGGTACAAAACATAAACTAAACAATTATTGTAGAAAATTCAAATATTATGCGCAATTGTTCTAGAACCGGTTCCAGTAATTTCGCAAACACAAATAGGCCAACCAGAAGAACATTAATTTCAACTGAGGCCTCAAACTAAACCTTAACTTTTTCCGATCAGCTTTAATTGCAGTAGATACTTAATTAAAAATAAGCATCTTGAATATTAATTGTTGACAATAGTAGCTGTGATTTAATAATTTAAGGGCAGTTCGATTCTTTTAAATATAATTATTTTGAAGCTGCTTTAAATGTTAAGTGAATCTGTGAGATATACATTGTTTTTTGTAAACTTTTCCTGACCTTTATAAACACAACAAAAGAGAATCGTTTTTGTGCGCTTAGCAACACATTTGGCGATTCATTTTTATCTATATGAGATAGTAAGTAACAAACATTGTTTTGAAGTATAGTTGTTTTGTATAGGTTTGCCGGGAAAATGAATATTACATTTACGAATCCAATGTAAAACATTACGATCCCTAGTGAGCTCACACTTTCTGTCATTCAGTCATAAAAATAGGTCAAGCGACTGCAGGAGCTCTGATTCCAACGTCTCACTGTCAGATATCCGGCGGAACCTCGGCAGTCCCTTGGCGGTGTGAATGGTGCTGGTGGGCTTGATCGCAGCTCGATAGCTGATGATACTACTACGCACAGTGGCGCCCCCCCTATAGTTTAAAGAACCTCGAAGTTGATCACAACTTCAGCCCGGGCATCAGCCCGGGACTCTGTACAGAGCGTTGGATTTTTGTTTTCTTTCCGAATCAAACTTGGTTAAGGCATTAGGGGTCTTAATATTATTATGCTCAGAAAGTGAAGTTTTAAAACCTTTATTCATTTATTTAAACATTATCTCCAACAGAGCTTATTATTGTTATTATTATTATTATTATTTCAATTTCCTAATTTAGTTTTAGAGCTTCGAGGCTTATGTACATTATTACTATTTATTTATTTTTATTATTTTTTTTTTCATTTATTTAAGTAGGTAAGTAAGTACTTATTTTTTTTTTTGTTAATTATTATTATGAGTAACCCTTTATTTTGTATGAGGTTCGTCTCTGAGAAATTGTAGAATCCATGGGTGTCCAATGAAAGCAGGCTATCGTCGAACTGACCGTCATATACGGGGACAGATCGAAGATCTTAGTGGCGCAGCTGGCACGGGCACAGGCGCTAGCGCTGCAAGCAGCGCGAATGGCCAAGCTTCGTTTCTGCCGCTACTGGTTGAGTCATTGTAAACATCAATGACATAGTTTAAGATGTCTTCACCAAATCATTATTGATAAGTAAACCCGAAGATAACGAAACGTTGAAAACATGTCCACCTCAGGTGGAAATCGAACTTACGTCGTCAACAATGTTTAGACTCTGCTTTGTTCCACGGATGACGTGGAAACGTGAAACTGTTAGGGTGAAATAGGTATGGCCTCTCACGGTTTATGTGGAGTAGAAAATCCTCAACACAGTTCAAGTGGAGTTAGAAACCATGAAACGGCTATCGTGGAATAAAATAAAGCCTCAACACTGTTAAAATGTACTAAATACATATTCCCGAAACGGCTTGCTTGAAATAAAATATATCCTCACTCAACCCTGGTAGAGTGGAGTGAGTATCTTCGACACGGCTTGTGTAGCCGCTGTGTCACGGAGAAAGTCTAATTCTTATTCTAATACAATTAATAAGTATATATAATGCTGAGGTCTGACCTGAAAACCGCGTGGCGACTCCTTTGCTTCCAATCCAGAGGGGTTCCTTGGAATTTTCTTTCTTGATGTACCAATTGACAATTGACACCAATTGACAACATCGATATAGCCTCAACACTGTTAAAGTGGAGTAAGTATCTTTGAGACGGCTTGCTTGGAGTAAGATATAGCCTCAACACTGTTAAAGTGGAGTAAGTATCCTTGACACGGCTTGCGTGGCGCTTCAATACTGTTGAAGTGGAGTAAGTATCCTCGACACGGTTTGCGTGGAGCTTCAACACTGTTAAAGTGAAGTAAGTATCCTCAACACGGCTTGCGTGCAGCCTCAACACTTTTAAAGTGGAGTAAGTATCCTCGACACGGCATGCGTGGAGCCTCAACTCTGTTAAAGAGGAGTAAGTTACCTTGACACGGCTTGCGTGGAGTAAAATAGAACCTCAGCACTGTCTAATTGGTGTAAGTAACCTCGATACGGCTTGTATGGAGTAAAATCAATGACATTCAATGTCATTGAGTAAAATAAAGCATCAACACTGTTGAGCAGTTATATATCCTCGACACATCATACGTTTAGTAAGTTAAACACTGTTACAATGGTGTCTAAGTAAGTAGTTTAGTATTTAATGAATTTCTTGTTGTAAATGGCTTTTAATTTTGTTACAATCTAGAACTCGAATCTGTTCTATTATAGAACCCAAGAAAGACCAATAAAAATGAGGGTAGATAATTTTAATGATAAATGATCTTAGTTCCTTACAACTATGATAAATTCCTTAATAGTTAATTTTCCAGGTAAATTAGCGTTATGTTCCAATACCTGCGTGTCGTAATATCGTTGATACGACATTTATCACTATTCACCGACACCGATGATGATAAACGCCTACGTTTTTTCAATTAAAAATGATTTCTTTACTTTACGAAGAATACCGTAATGATCACTGTCTCTCAACTTCGAACTTTAACATTTTCCCATCTTATTAAATACATATTTAATTTCGTTACGAAAAGTACGTGTGATTCCGATAACACAAAAACACGTAATGAACGTCTCGTGACGCGGGGTTGCCAGTGCAGGGAACGGAAATAAGATATTTCTTTTTAGGATATATCTAAAAGTGTGAAGAAGATAGCACCATCTCATGTACTGCTGCATGTAATAAGTAATCGTCTTCGGTTGAGACCCGAACTATAATCATAATTCATCAAAATCACACTGTCGCAAAAATTCTAATAAATCTCTAAAAATATCTTTAATACCAGTGCTTAGCAACCGATCGGATTTTGATCGCGCGGGCAAACGCGCGCTTGCGCCGTAGGTATGTTAGTTGACTTTGTCATCGGATGGTAGCATTTTTAAAAACGGGCGAGAGCGGGGCGAGGCGATCGCTTGATCGCACGCCGCGCTCCGATGCCGCTGTCGCCATCGCACGCCCGCCGCTAATTTCGTGCCCGTACTACCTCTTGTCTACAGACGGGTAAAGCGTGTGTGCGATAAAGAGAAAGCTGCTTTTGCTGAATTTGTTTGTCGTGTTTTAATTGGTTTGTAGTGTTTTGCTGCTTTTTAATGGTTATGACTTTGAACTACTGGTCTATGCCTGATAAAGTACCGCGCTGACGCTGGAGGGACGATAGTGAAGGCATAGAGGTTAACAACTTCCATGTTCCACCCTTCACATGTTAAACATAATAAATAACTTTCTATTGTTATGTTTGGTGGAAAGCGTAGTCACGGAAAAGCTCGAAATATTCTCAATTTGGTCACCCTTCCAGTGATTAAGCGCTGCGAAAGTTCTCTAACTTTTAAGATCGTAACCCAAAAGCGCAAGCCGCAGCCATCAAGCTCCTAATTATACTTAACCACTATAATTTAATGTCTTATCTGGCTCCATAACAAAAGCTCTATAAAGCTTATTCTATATTGAAATGCTCGCAGACCAAAGGCTGACTTAAAGTAAAATATACGAACACTCAACAGATAAGAAACCGCTATTGGGGATTAAAAATATTGCGATGGCTCACAAAGCGTTGAATATAAAAAATTCGCGGTCTTTATTAGGAAAATGAGAACGGTTTTTCATTTTGTCAGTTGAATTGCTCTGGTCAATTTGAAATGCGCTCCGTTATTTATCTCCATATTTATTTTGAATAGCTCGCTGCTAGATGAAATTCGTGGCTGGGCTTGATGCGAAATGGTTTTAGTGGTGGCACATGAGTAAAGAAGTGGTGGTGAACGTACGCTCATACTTACATCATTCATAAGTACTAGTTTGATATTTGTATTTATACAAACATAATGCTAGTTTCATCGTACCTATATAGCAATGTATTGCTTTAGAAGATAGATTGCATGGAGCGTCATAGCGAAATTCGATAATGGTTTCGCATGGATGCTCTGTAATATCCACACGTCTCTATAGGTTTGCTAAGGCATATTGATTAGGGCTACTCTCACGTTATGATACACTCACGAAACATATTATGTTACTTTCAAACAATTTGTTGCTTCCACTTTCTTATTAAAATTGGAAAGAAAGAGAATCTTTACGGTGAGAGATTACTCAAATGCTTATTTCTGCCGCTACATTGTTTTGCTTTTCTGTTTCCAGTTAAATTATAGTATTATGTTTAAGAGTCGGTAGTATTTCTTTGCCTTTAGTTTCTTCTAAAGGCAAAGAAATACTTCTTTTTTTTACCGCATTCCATTTGGCTTCCATCGAGTTCCGTCAAATGCTTAACGGTTCAGTTGTATAAATAAGTGCATTTATACGACCTTCTCCAAAAGTGTCCGCGCCAAAACAATTATATAAAAAGTAAATAAGTTACTAAAACTGTGAAAGTAAAAAACCTATGATCACTGCTGTGGCAAAGGTTTTCATTTTTGGCTCCAGTACTTATTGGCACAAAATTGTGTTGTCATGTGGCCACAAGGTTTGTGCAAAATGTAGGGGAACATTTTAATCACCAATGGGCAGGCCGCGCCTAGTACTAATGATCGTACTAATAATCTCTTTTAAAAAAGAAGAATAAATAGATATTGTAAATATACAAATCAGTTGTCATTACGGCTACATGGTTCTATACGTCGAACGTAACTTACACCTAGTTACCGAGTATCATTGGGCCAATCAAATCTCGCGCGATATTCTGGCATGGCAACTGGTCCCACTGCAAATGTCGTCTACAATGTTTACCAACAAGTAGCTACCTACATGCTTGGTGAATACAAAATACACAGATATACAGAGACAGGGGATGCCAAAATCAGTTGTTCGAGCGCGCGACAACTTCCCTTGACTTCAGAACTTGAGCTAAGTTTAACAGAACATTTCCGTAGTATGGTTGGAATTATACTTTAAAATATTTAATGTCGTTCCAAAAATTCTTTAGAAAATTACCACAGGGACCATATACTGGGAACAATCAGCATGACCTAAAAATCATTCCTTAAACTGAATTTCTAGCAGTATTATAAGAATATACATATATTAAAGGTAATGTTGTGCATACCTATAATTTAAATACATATAAGTGTAACCACTCCTCAAACTTTGTCTGCTGAAATGAGTTGTATCTATTTAGTTGGTAAGCCTTATTAATAAATAAATAAATAAATAAAGGAGGTGGGATTCTCATAAAAAAATATTAAAATTAACATTATAATATACGAGTACAATAAGAATTAGGTAATTTTTAAAAGAATTACAAAATTAAAATAATTTCATCACAATAAAACAATTATTAAATAAACTTTAAATAAACTTTCCTACACTTACACCAATTATCTAGCACAAGAGAAGCTTCGTTATGAAACTCGTTAAATGATTACTAGACAACGGATAAACATACTTAAAATACTTAAATACATACTTATTATACATAGAAAACACCCAGACCCGAGACAATTTAGAAAAACAACAGTTTCTAAATTGACCCGACCGGAAAACCGGTGTACAAACCACTCGACCGAGGAGGTCGTCAAACATATTATAATAATAAAATGAAAATATTATTAAGTGAAACTAAAATGTCATCATTAAGTAAGTATTTCTATAAAAATACTACTCAATGATACATTATGTAAACGTATATCATAATGTTAATTTTAAACAAAATTTATGATGTTGTTAATTTTAATTGATTTTATAAAATTTATTTTTTATTATTTTTAATGTAGGTTACTTATGTTTATACTTATGTTTCTACACCGCTTTCTGGCAAAATACGCTGAACTGCTTACTTATTTATGACATCCTATTTTTGTACCTTATTAAGAAATAAAGAAATTCAGTCATTTATTCATACGCGACGGTATTTTTATTGTTACTTTACAATAGGTAAGAGTTTTGACCTTTATCAAGTGAGCTTGATGGTAAGGGATAATACGTCTGAGAATGCGTTTGCTTGACGTAGCTTACAAGGCGGACAACCTACTACTACTATTACAGAACACCCGATTTCCTCCTCCGCTGGATATCGAAGTCAAAACAGGTCGAAGAGTGAATCCGGTGGTCTACCTTTAGGTCAAAGAGTTGCTCTCACACATAATTGTATTTTTTAATTTGTACTCGTTAACTTACTAACTAACTAACTACTTACCGTAAAACTATCCAATTTTGCCACGTATGGATATTTTGCCCGCTGAACCAAAAATAAACTCATCCGAAAATAAAAATCAAACTATTCTATTTCTATCGATTTCGCCTTTTGTACTAGAAAGTAGATTATAATCATGGCAACATAGTGAATTGCTCTTGTCTCTTACTTCACTCAGTGTCTTGTCAGAAGTTGTCAAAGTGCAAGTGTTTTTGTGGCGGGTCAATTATACGTTCAGGGTTTTGGAAATACTGCTTGATGCTGAATACAAAGGTGAGTTATTCTTGTAACATGGTATAGAAAAGGGTTTTAGAACGTTTCTGTTATGCATTCTTTTCGCTAAGTGCCTTAAAACAAAACAAAATAAAACGAATAATTTGCGTCTTCCAGTTGTCAATTTTGCCCGCTCTAAAAATTGATTAAGGGTTGTCAATCAGTCAACTATTGTATTTTTATTTAAAATTTTAGCAAGTATTTCTAATTTACTCCGCAAATAAGAACATTTCCTTATTTTGAAAGGGTAACGTCACTCAAGAAGTATTTACTTACGGTACTTTATTTCGTTGTTATTATTTTTGGTTTTTTTAAGGAAATACTTAAATATGTTTTGGTTTAATGGGTACGGGTATGGGTATCTATCCTATGCATATGAGTACTCATGTCAGTACTATTATTTTATCATTTGTTTTTCAGAATTAACCACATTTTAAACTTTTAAACCTCGAATTCGGGAACGTAAATCGAGGAGAAGACTGGCACAATTGCTTGTGCTAAGTTTTTTTCCAGAAAAGGTAAAACGGACTACCTACCTAATAACTTACTTTAAAAGTTTTATCTTTATATTTTTGATAGCTGATTTTTTGGTTTTTTCATTGATCTTGTTTAGAGTAATAAATATAAATTAATGCTACTAACTGTCAAACGCTACCACGTTTGATTTTCATATAAAAAATAAGCATAATTTCATCATATTGTTAAAAAAGTGCCATAATATTATATATTTGAAATTTATTTTATTAAAAACGTTTTCATACTTGAAATAAAAGATTTCTTATAAATATTATTTTTAAGTATCCATTACCTAACATCCAGCTTTTTGACAACCTTAACACATAAAAGTTGCTTGTATGAAAAAACTGAATATTGGCGGATAAAGGACAATGGCAGGGTACTATGGAAATTTTGTACAGGCCTACAATTTTCATGTTTGGCAATGAGACTTACACATTTGGTAGATTATATTATTGGGAATTACTACATAAATTAACAGAATTTTAAATGTAGGGGTTTAAAAGTTATACTTGTATTTCGATAATTTTTTAAGGTTAGGTTTTTCCCTGTATTTGATTGACATTGACAGTTGAGTGACAGGGAGGGACGGACAATGAATAAGACATTGACATTGACAAATTAATTATATAATCTGAAAATGTACATACGTTCGCGCTTTGATTGATTGGATTATGGATTGTTTTATAGGATCCATGGTGAATCGAACTAAAATAGGTAGGTAGGTACCTGGGTAAGTACTTATGTAGTGCATTTCAATATTATTTAAGTAAGTACCTACCTAGGTATTGTTATGCCCGAGTTAAAAATTCTAGAAGACAGATAGATAGAATAGGATAACAGGAACTGCTGCGACTGTGAGTCTGTGATTATTCAGATCTTTGAGCTTGGTTATTTAGAACACAAAAAGACATAACTACCCATCTGTGTTTTGATAAATAACAAGCAAAATACATAAAACGTAAGTATAAAACATGATAAAAGTCATAGATGTTAACAATAGAAGAACCTAGGTATACACGTTCCCACTTTAGTAGTCGCAACCTTAGACTACCTACCTACCTATACCAACATTAAGCTTGAAATCATCTCCTATCCTACATATTTATTATTATAAATGCGAAAGTGACTTGTTTTTCCTTCCTTTACGCCCTAAGCAACCAATTAACTTGATATTTGGCTTATAGATATTTGAAAGAACAAAGAGTAACATAGGCTACTTTTTATGCCGATATTCCTATGGAAACGCGAATCACGCAGGTGAAACCACGGCGGAACCTAGTGGTTAAAATAATTCTTTGAGATAGGAATTAGGTACTGCTCAGAATGCAAACTTACTTATATTTAGAGTACAATCGAGGATCTTCCCGGTAGATACTACTAATAAATTACTTCATGAAAGGGAAAAAATAATCAAAGTATGATTAAAACATTTTAAATTCTTAAATCAGAAACTCGACTGGTCTTTCTACAGGGAAGTTTGACAATTGTACATACACACAGACGAGTGGAAATAAAACAATAATTTAGTTTGGTTACATATTTAATATTAAAATAAAAAGTAATTAAGGAACATCGTCGAAGAGTGGAGCAGGTCTAGTCATGCCTTCATAGCGAGCAAATCTGTGAGCAGCACCCAACATTTCGTAGCCCCATAATGCAGTTAAAACTCTGGCTGTCCACTTCTACATGAAGCTCTTCAAGCTCGGAGCCAATGAGGAACACAAGCTTCATTTTTTGAAGAAAGCTGATTATACAATCACAATTAAATTACAGAAGTAACAGAGTGTAATAAAAGGTAGTGTAGTAAAGTACATATTTTTTAATCTTACACCAATTATAAATATATAGCCATATATAATAAATAGCCTAGCCCGCTGACCTCTATAATACAAGAATGCTGACCTAAATATTAACTATCTTGAGTGTCTCAGGTAACAAATTGATAGTTTAGGTAGGTCAGTGGCCTAGTCCCAAAGTAAGCACTGTAAGGCTTGTGATATTTTATACTAGGCCAATGGGTAAAAATACAGTAGTGATAGTAGTAATAACAGTGGCAAGGGGTGTGTGTGTGGGGAAATACGGCGAAGGTAAGCTGCCCAAATGTTACAAATCAGACAATAATAAACATGGACTATTTAACTCATTGGTGGCAATTTACTGACATAGTTATTAAGATCTGCACGGTGGATCCTTGGAGTAGGATTTCTTATAGGAAAGCCGATGGGAATCGGTATGTATGGTATATATATGTATTTAGTAGAATTATTATATAGGTTAATAAACATGGCCTCAGGTACAAATGCTCGTATTATAGTCAATAGTCAAAATATATTTATTCAATAAACTCAATTAATAAGTACTTTGAAACGTCCAAATATTTTTTAACCTACCACCCATTCAGGACATAATTTTTTAACTGTGGCAAAGAACGGGCGCAAGAAACCACAGCGCAAAGAAGCAACGACATTTACAAAAAATATATATATTATATGTCGTTACCAGGTCACAAAATACAAAATATGAATTTTAATGTAAATAGTTTAATTAAATATGGTGCTCTATATAAATTAATTATAGGCAAATAGAAATAGCTGTTGGAGTAGGTACTTGGAGCATTTCAGACCCAAGCTGTTTTGTCTTCTGTATAATCCGACACTTTATAATAAGCTTTTTTATAAAGCTTTTCTTTGATTTTGATTTTAAACTTATCAAGATCTAATTTCTGAATATCATTTGGTACTTTGTTGTATAATCGTACACACAGACCCTTAAAAGAATTATTTATTTTATGGAGCCTAGTTTACTGCTAATTTGTTCTTACTTCTAGTATTTAATTTGTGAATATCAATATCAATATTCGTCATAGAAACATTTGCCCCTACTGGGATTCCAACCCAGGAACTCAGAGTAGGCATCACCACGAAAACCAGTGTAGGGACATATTACTCCACCACAGAGGTAGTCAATAAGTAAATAATGTAAGATGTTACCTCTCGTGGTCTAATCCACTTCGAAATTATGTTAGTCATCCTTTGTTCCTCTTCATTTAGCTCTTGAAAGACAACTTTCCAACTGCTCATTCTTAAAATAGAATGTCCACATACATCACGTCATGGCGATGGCCAACATGCCTTGTAGTTTTACTTTCAGATGCAATAGAATGAGATGCTAATTCCCAGGAAGCTTAACAAATATAATCAGCCGGCCTAGCATGCGCTACACGAAAACTCTTCTCGACCCGTTTTCTCGTGTTTTATTCAGTTATCTCTAATGTCTTTCGACACTAAAGACACATGGATGCGCTTAGAACTCTATATAATATGTCAAAAATAGACTTAATAGTAGTTTTTGCATAAACTGTGGTATTTTTGTCTACAAACCTTAACATGACAACTTAAAATGATTTGTCGTCTCTCGTCCGCAACATATCTCGTGTTGCGCATGCTAGGCCTCCAGGTGTTGCCTAAAACTCGACATTGTGATGGTAATGTATCACCCAATCAGACAGTAAAACTATTACGACAGTGCAGTTAAAAGTACTGCGCAAGCACAACACAATATTGTTTGTGTTGTTCAAAATAACACATTCACAAAGCGGCTTTTCGCAAAATAGGTGTACATATCTAATAAAACCAAAACAAACACTTACAATTTTTTTATTATGATGACATTGACTGTGTTGCAAGTAGTGTCATTCGACTTTTTACGAGAAACAAATCGATAAGAAAATCGATTCTAAAAATAATATAAATTATTAAATTCAAAAGTAAATAATCAACCACTTTATGATAAAAAATGTGTAATTGTATATGTTTAAGCTCTAAAATAATTGCAAAAATAAGCTTTTAATCGAAACTAGATAAAAAATGTTATAACTTAATAGCTATTGAAGAATCGATTTCAAAATCGATAAATCTATATTTTTATGCCAGGCAACTCTGACAGCAGATTTGCGTTTTGCGTATAGTTTCTGTTAGTTGAAATGCGTTTCGTTATTAGTTTTAGTATTATTATTTCGCTTTACGATTTTTCTTTACCCCGGACTTCTAAAAATATAACTTTTGCTGGAAAATAATGAGAAAAAATTAAGGAACAAAATATGCAAATATGATACCAAAACATGAACATTGTGGGGTTGTACGCCAGTACGCATTCTCCTTTGCCCACTTGAATAAATATGTTGTGATTGTGAATTAGCAATCGGCACCACGTTAGACCGGCAACTTTGCCGTTAAACTTTTAATGGTTCTTAGATAAGAACGCCGTAAGAGCTATAGTTTAGTAAATAATGGGTGGGGCAAACATGGACGAAAATGGAGGTAAGTTTGCCCGCCATTTAAATATTACAAAACTTTTTATCGTATGCACACATATTTAGACGGGATTTAACGCAAAAACTACTTAGTAAAGGCATTCTACGCATACCTTTTTATACCCGACGTTTCGACCGAGTTGCACCGGCCGTGGTCACGGGTGGACTGCTGTCGCGGTGTATCGCCTCCGTTTGCGTCGCTGAGTCTTCATCCACCGTCACATTATTTATCCAACTACCGTCACACACAACACTAACGGTGTCCCTATTCCGTATACAAGCCTTATTCTGGTAGTTAGCCGATTGCCTTTTTATCGTATGTAAATAAGTAGGAATATACACTTTAACGCAATTCTATAATCAGCTAAGTCATAATTAGATCATAAAAAGTAGTTCAAATCATATATTATTTTTGATCAACAAAATATAAAGCTCATAGTCCTAGTTAAATTTTTAGTGAACGCGCACGCGACCGACTTTTTGTAGGACCGATTGTCGGGCCGAACTTTTTGAATGACTAGCTCATCGCCATGTACTTACCTACAAAAGTTGCAATTTTGCCCGCCATCAGATCAAAAGAGTCTTTTTTGAGTCATCTGCCTTATAGATTTTATAATGTTTATTACATACCATAAACAAACGAACCCTAATCATCTGACGTATGTGGGCTCACTATTAGAAACCAAGAGTAATGCTAGCTACCTTTACAGTAGTTTACAGTATAGGAGTGAGCTGATATCGGAAATGGATTAGCGGTCTTAAAAGAAATGCTAAGTGCTCCACTGTTTGCAGCGCGGAGCAAAAAGCGAGTCTATTAATCTTCGATGCATTGCCTGCTCAACTTTATCGAATTACTCGATAGAAGTTAAAGGTGTGTTGAAGATGTAATTAATATTGCAAAGGACTTTAGTTTCAAATTGAATTTATATTTGTAGGAATTGAGATACGGTGTATGAGTTAGAGCGAAGTCTTTTTGGACAAAATCTATTAATTGCAGTAATTTTTTAATTGTTACAATCTTAAATATTTATCCTTTTAGTTAAATTAAATAAAATTGGAATCATTGATGTCTACAGTATTTCTAAACATTAAGATAAAGACGAAAATCAAAACCAATTTGAACATCAATAAATAAGACATAATGTTATCAATGAAAACATGTCAAACAAATTGTTAACTTATTTACCTAACTTTCTGCATTGTATTAAAGTTGATTGAAGCCTACAAAAGTAACGCGATAAGTTCTGCATTTTTAAAATGAAAACAGATTACATGACAGTCGTAACTTTTATCTACGTCTCGCGTTCTTAGAGAGACATCCGTTTATTCTGGAATGTTAATCTAGATTTGTGTAATTTAAGACTGAGGTAGACTTTACGGCACAATTGTGCTCAGAAGTCAAGAAGCTCATATATTAAAGAGTTACTTTTCCTTAAGGCCAACAAGACTTTAAACTTTTAAGCAGACACGCTGTTATAGTAACGTAAGTACAGTCTAAAACTACATAATTTATGTAAAGTTGTAAAACATCTTGAAATAAATAAAATTAACCACTCACTCTTGGATTTTTTTTGACACTTTTTGACAGTAACTGTCAACGTCAAATTAGACAGAATGGAGCATAGATTATGCGATATTGTGCGATAACAATACATAAGATGAACCACAGAACCGAAATAACCAAACTTGTTCATACTAAAGTAGTCTGTAAGTCTATGAAAACACGGTACAAAGTCAAGTGTGTTTTTGTAGGTGCGGTCTCATGCGACCGCTTGGGGTTTATATATATATTTATTTCTTATATATTCTAACCGTGTCGCGTGGCGGTGCAAGAATATTACCCCCCCCTCTTCCCTTAGGTATCGTAAAAGGCGACTAACGGACTAAACACTGCACATACTTCTAACTGCATAGAGCGGCGATGGGCTCACCACCTGTCACGCTAAGCACATGTGCAGTCGCTATTTGGTGAAAAGTGGACTATGGTAGAGGACTGCTTTTGCTGTCCTGATTGTCTAGTCTCTGACTAACCCTTCAGGGATAATAGTCGTGATTATATGTATGTTTGTATACCGGGTGGAATCTTGTAATGCCCCTGAAGGGAAAGTACTCTTAATACCATACATAGAAAATGTTACTCAATGAAAACATTTCTTTATTTTTGAAAAGAAAGAAAACTACATTTAAAGGTTTTCGAAAATTCGCTGGCCACACCCGGGAATATAACCGACTAAAATATGTAAAAATGACATCCTGTAAATGTTTATTGCAATTACAAATCGCAATCGTCTTATCTTAATAGTAATTAGTCATTTAAATGGATAAATGACGTCAATGATAATTATTATTCATTACTAATTAACCTTTTGCAACTGAGGTGGTAGTCTCACAGACACCGCCAACCAAATAAGATGTTGCCATTTTGCAATAGGGCGCGATGGAGCTCCGTCTCACTTAGTACCTTACTTAAATGGTGCGAGCCATTGAACAGTCAGACGCGAGCGGCGACACGGTGCACAGGTGTGGCTGTACAAGTTTCTGGTGTCTGTCAGACGTAAGTACAGCAATAAGCGTTGATTCTATTAGACGTCGCATACCAAAAATATTTAAACTTTCATAGTGTCTTTTAGTCGTAACCCCAGTAATAGATGTATATTTATATAATTTTTATTTTTTAATTATTTTGTGGTATTTTTGTTTTTGTTAATTTAATTTCCAATTTTTGGACATAATTTTATTGTATACTGAATCTAGTTCTTAATATTTTTACATTTTTATTTTATGTATGACATGTCGGTGTTTTGGACGCATAATCTGTAAACCAGCATGTATAATGAAATAAAAAAAAAAAAAAAAAAAAAAAAAATAACGTCTCTCAGACGTACCACATATTTAAACTAACGTTTAAATTCAATTATTTCAGTTTTATTTTTTTAAATTTTGTTTTATTTTAACGTAACGAACTGTGTGGTGGCGACCATCAAAATAATACTACCAACCCATTTCCTCTCTTGGGTGTCGTAAGAGGCGAATAAAAGAATTAAAACCGCACATTCATACAACAGCTTATAGCGGCGATGGGTTCACCACCTGACACGCTAAGCACATGTGCAGTTGTTGCTTGGTGAAACGTCGACTGCTTTTGTGGTTGCTATTGCCTAGTCCAGACTGGGTTAGTCAGGGCATAATAGTGGAGATTATATGTATATGTATGTATTTATGTAATTTTGTGTTTTCGAATACAGACATATCATACAGAATACTAAATGTTGCAGATATCGAATTCAAGTAGTCAAGAGGCTAGACCTACCAAGCGAGGTTTTAAAGAACACCTAAAAATAATGACGAGCAAATAGAAAAATGGCTTTTAGAAGAGGATACATATGGAGTTTAGCGATGTTGACGGTTCAGTCGAAGATTCCGACATCGAAATTGAAAATATACAAGACCCAGAGGAATCAAGAATTGTGAGCGAAAGTGAACAAGCGAGTGTCAGGGAAGAAGAAGCAAGTGAGAGAAAAGAAGAAGAATGTAGAGAAAGGGACGAAGAAGAAGAGAATAAGAGCAAAGATAACCAGCCGCTCGGCTATCTTGCTGTACAAACAAGTAATGGAACTGACACACATTTTATTGGTAAAAATGGATTTTTGTGGTCAAAGTCTGCTGGTGTTAACGATTTTGTTTTGTTTAGAAGTTGCCTGGGAGCTAAATTGAGGAGAGTGACTTCTTGATATCTCTGGCAAGAGAATTAGTTCTACCTAGCCTAAAGCAGCGTGTCTATAATGATAGATTACCAAGAGAGCTGCGACTAACCATAAAAAGAGTTTTGGGTAAAGATTTACCTCCTAAGCCTGAATTTTTACCCAAACCTGGACTGCCAGCTAGATATGTATGCAGCATTTGTCCTAGCAGATTAAAACGTCAGACTCAATTTACTTGATGTGCCTGTAAGAAGCCTTTTTGTCTACAATGTTTGGCCCAGATCTGCAAAGATTGTAAATTTTTAGTCTTTAAATGTACAGTAGCTTTAAGACTGATTTGTGCTTAAACGTATCATACGATCTCGTAAATTTTTTTTTAATTAAAGTTTATTAGTTTAATAAGTAAAAGAAAAAATGTTAGGTTTTTAAAGTTATTTTGTAAAAAAAAAGAAAAAAATAATTTGTTATGGTACCTACCCAAAATATAAAATTTTGATCCCAATGAAAAATACTTTATTCAGCTTAGCGTTTTATTGAAATATTATATTTTATACTAATAAATAACTTTTTATAAAACACTTAAGAAAATAAAAGTAAAAATAAAATAATATCTTTGTATAATTTTATGATATTTACATTTTAAAATGGTGTCTGACAGACTCCACCTCAGTCGAATGTAAACAATAATTTTACCTCAGTTGCAGAGGGTTAAAGTAAGTAAACAGATGGACCTTTGGTAAAAGTGCTTTAACTTGACCCATTGAATTTATAAGTCCAGATTTCATGGTTTTCTTTTATTTCATTTATCAAGTTTGATAAAGAGATTTCATCCTTATGATTGGCCCTAACGATCGATGCAATAAAAGTAAAGGGTGTAATTTTTACAGATTTTAGTCGGTTCCATTCCCGGGTGTGGCAAGTGAATTTTCGAAAATCTTTGAATACAACATTCCTTTCCAAAAATCAAGTAATGTTTTCTCTGACAAAATTTTTCTATCTACTGTATTAAGAGTACTTTCCCTTCAGGTGGCATTAGAAAATTCCACCATGTATATTCCACGTTTCAATTCCCAGTTAGGGCAAAGTGTTTTCGGATTCTTCGATTTCGATTTGTGATCACCAACATGGCAAGCGTTGTCTATATTTAGTCCATTTAGTCTATTTCTATCTAATTTTCTGATATTCATCAAATCTATATTTCATTAACATAGTATTTTCCTCCTTATACGTACTGTGCAGTAGCCCGTGATTGTTTCTTCAACTATATGGTTTTTTTTTGCCCAAAGGTTGCCTGGCAGAAAGTGCTACCCTAGCATTAAGGCCGCCTTTTGTCGTACTGTTTTTCTTTGCATTCATTCATATATAAAGCCAATAGTCATCAAGTAGCGGAGACTTGATTTCAATGATAGAGATCTTTGCCCAGCAGTGGGACAGTACATTATACCACATATAAGCTACATTTTATTTATTTATATTTACACAGAGTGAGTTAACGATCTTGTTGATTTCAAATAAACTAGGAAATCAACTCAACAAGATTCGTGTTTTCTTAAATCAAGGATGGTTAAACTACTCACTCGTGGAAATTTTCTGACACAAAAATTGGCGCAACTGTCAACGTCAAATTTGACAGAGTCGAGCATAGACTATGCGATATTTGCGAGCACGATGCATAAAATGTACCACAGAACCGAAATAATCAAACTTGTTTATAATAAAGTAGTCAGTAAGTCTATGAAAACACGGTACAAAGTCAAGTGTGTTTTCGTAGGTGCGGTCTCATGCGACCGCTTGGGGCTTGAAGGGAATACATTTTGCTGTTATCATTTTCTTATAAGATGCTGTAAAGATTCCTTATACTAAGCAACCATCTCGCAACTATCTAAAATCGTAGTAACAAAAACTGAATAACACTAATGTCTTAGCTTAACATCATGTTGTGCGACTCCACCCAATTATTCTGCCCAAAAACCTTTAAATCAAGATTAATTGCGACGTAACTCAAATCCAGATTAGTGTTTGAATGTAATTAATGACTTAGACCTACGCGTAATGACCTTGCTAGTAGTAATGACACTCTTCGTTCCTAAGCTGATCAAATGGACCTATAGGTACAGTTTTCTATGAATTTTCGAATCAAGATAAGGTAAAATAAAATTTATTGACATGAAATTGTTTATGTACAGCAGATATTTATGGTTGATAATGTATCCTGGACGGGCCTGCACAGAAAATAAGTAATAATTCCCCCGTGGAAAACACATTATTTAAAAAAGATTCAAATAAAAACCAATAACAACATACAGATTGCATTAAAAAACAATCACTGTCACTTGAGACACAGTTTAAGTTAGTTGTAGAGTATCTATACTCTAAGCTAAAAGTGGATTAAACCTTAAAAGATAAATTATTGCATTCACTGTACTTATTGAATAAATGAATTAGAAAGAGAAAACAAAGGAATCCTAAGCGACTAATAAACTGGTCACTAACCTAACTGTCGGAATACAACAACAACTTAATTTTTGCGATAATAACGCTTAAATATAAGGTGACGGCTAGAAACCGCAACAAACTTCAAGGGCTGGTCAGGTCAAGTGTTTTAAACATGACAAAAATGATAAAAAAGGAATTCGTGTTTTAATTAAAAAATTCATTTTGTGAATTTTAATTGGATAGTCTTTGAGTATCTAATTTATTATAAAGCATACGGTCGTCTGTTGACCCGTCCACGTCAGCTGGGCGATAAGTACCTACGTTGACGGGTCAACAGACGGCCGGCCGGCCGGCCGTTGCCCCCGTCAGCTGGGCGATAAGTACCTACGAAAAAACACGAATTCCTTTTTTGTCATTTTTGTCATGTATAAAACACTAAACCTGACCAGCCCTTGAAGTTTCTTGCGGTTTCTAGCAGTCATCTTATATACTGAAAGATGGAAAATCTTTAAAAAAAACAACTACTTCAGGTGGAAATTGAACCACGTCTTCCGCATACCGTTCGGCTGCGCCACCTCTCCGCCACCGAGGTATTGGTTATGTTTAACACTAATAATAAAATTGGTACTTAAATACATAATCACGACTATTATTCCCGAAGGGTTAGTCAGAGACTAGGCAATGAGGACCGCAAAAGCAGTCCTCTACCATAGTCCACTTTTCATCAAAAACATGCACATGTGCTCAGCGTGACAGATGGTGAGCCCATCGCCGCTCTATGCTGTTGGATGTATGTGCAGACTTTAGTCCGTAAGTCGCCTTTTACGACACCCAAGAAAAAAGACGGGGTGGTAGTATTCTTCCACCGCTACGCGACACGGATATTGATTATGTTTAACACTAATAATCTCAGAGGTGAAAACTTTTAAGATTTGATGAAGTAATGTTGACTAAAGAACTTAAGCATCAAGCACTGATAAATTTCAACGGGAGAAAACCAGACCTCGGTAGCCTCGGTGGCAGCCACCTGGAATGCGGAAGGTGCGTGGTTCGATTCCCGTCTGAGGTTGTCGTCTTTTTTCAGTTTTTAAAATTTTGCTTAAGTATTAAAAAAACATTAACATTTTTACAAATTGAGGTTAACAATATTTGGCTGA
Organism: Scoparia ambigualis; assembly: GCA_963921215.1. Lineage (NCBI taxonomy): Eukaryota > Metazoa > Arthropoda > Insecta > Lepidoptera > Crambidae > Scoparia > Scoparia ambigualis. The sequence goes on from OY992506.1 coordinate 5,661,104, forward strand.
CTTATAAAATTCGTTAATAATATGGACTTGAAATTAAAGCTTTTGATTCTTGGGTCAACCGATACTGTTAACAAAATGGCAGGCGTATGAGCTAATTATAAAATTCACTATAAATATGGAATTGGAATAAGAGCTTTTGATTATTGGTGGTTCCGACCGATGCAATTATTGGTGCACCCGGTATTTTTGCTTTCATTTCTGCTTTCACCAAACCACATGTTTGGAGCAAATTACTCAAACATCTTTTGAATTCACCCCAAGCATACATTAATTCCCTTCTGATTACACGAACAAATGTCTGATCAATGCACTTTTATGATTGATATCTAAAGGACTTGGGAGGGTGGTGATGTCATTAAGAGAAGGGCGGTAGGGTAGGGTGAATGAAAGTCACGATTTTGTATGAGATGACATTTTTTGTTATATGTAGGTACTAAGGTTATTTTGTGTAAAGACTACTACCACCCCGTCTCTTCCCTTGGGTATCGTAAAAGGCGACTAACGGACTAAAGACAGCACATACATCCAACGGCATAGAGCGGCGATGGGCTCACCACCTCTCACGCTGAGCACATGTGCAGTCGTTATTTGGTGAAAAGTGTACACAAATCAAATAATACGTTCAGTAAATGCGAGTAGATCTATTTATAGTGTTTCATTTAAATTTTAGTAACGCTTGCGGAAACAAATCTCACAACAGAACATTTTTCGTGTTAGTTCCATCCAATAAATATGTTTAATAGATATACGATTCAAGACTATTATCCCTAAAGGGTTAGTCAAAACTAGGCAAGAGGGCTCTCAGACGTAGTCTACTTCCATAGTCTACCTTTCACCAAGTTACAACATTCGTATCCGTGCGGTGACGAAGAAAGAATACCAATCGTCGCCCTTCTCTCCGTCCGGTGGGTGTCGTAAGAAGCGACTAACGGACTCTTTCGAGCGATGATCTGCTCCACTGGTGGTAGGGCTTGACCCGTCTGGTTGGTGACCACCGTACGCATGGTGTAAAACCCGTCAAGTGACTGCTTGTCGGTCGCGTTTCGGGATCAGCCAGCGTATAACCAGAGCTCGAGGGGATGATGCTGCGATGTATTTGGTCTGTGGAGGCTTCCGTCAAACCAGTGCCAGGAGGACTTCGTTAACCTGCCGACCAGGGAGACCCGTAGAAACGGTTGTCCCGCTGGCCGCCAGTGGCACAGTACAGGGGCCCAAGCGAGTCTAACCAGCTCGTGAGGCTGCCTCACCATGCCACGCATAATCTCGGGGTGGTCCGTCGTGCCGGTTGGTGACCGGAAGGTGGGGTCCCGGCGGCCATTCCCGGGGGGGTTCGGGGGCCCTTCTGTTCGGCAGGTTAATAATACTCGTCTGTGGGCAAATTCCTGGGGAAACAGGCCACCACACTTTGACCATTCGCATCGCGGCATCATTTTCTCGATTCACGCCTCTCTCTTTCTACTCCTAAAATGACAGCGCCTAACAACAAAACTGGTACTACAGCGGTGCACACCCCTACCACAACCTTACCGTTTGAGGTGGAGTTCGCTAACATCCGCGGACTCCATGCAAACCTCAATGCCGTCCACCACCATCTTGAGACGGCACGGCCAGCAATGTTGTTCCTGACGGAGACGCAAATAATCCACCCAGCTGACACCACCTACCTGAACTATCCCGGCTTTGTGCTTGAAGAATCCAAAGCTGGAGTTTGCTTATTCGTTCGGGCGGATGTTTGCTGTCGCCGTCTGCGCTGTCTGGAGGACCCTTCCTTCTCCCTCCTAGTGGTACACGTCGACTTAGGCTCTCATTGCCGTGTCTACGTCTGCGTCTACCGATCCCATAACGGCGACATGGAGACAACTCGACTAATTGAACATCTTAGTCAGGTAGCAGATGATGCGCAGGAGCGGTTTCCATCGGCGGAACTGGTGTTTTTGGGGGACTTCAACGCCCACCATGAGTTGTGGTTAGGTTCCTCCAAAACAGACCATGCTGGTAGAACTGCCCACGCATTCGCTCTCACGCATGACCTGACGCAACTGGTGAACCAGCCCACCAGGATTCCAGACATAGTTGGCCATGCGCCCTCCTTACTCGACCTTCTGCTGACGAGTCGCCCAGCTGGATACCGGGTGGAGATTTGAGCTCCTTTAGGTTCCTCGGATCACTGCTTGATATCCAGCACAGTGCCCTTGGCATCGCGCCCGCCAACAGCGGTTTCGAAACCCCAGATTTGGCACTACGCGTCGGCAGACTGGGACGGGATGCGGGAGTATTTTGCATCCGTCCCTTGGAGGCAGCGCTGCTTTAGTGGGAAGAACCCGACCGCTAGCGCCACTGCCGTTGCTGATGAGATAGTATTAGGAATGGAATACGATATTCCACACTCCTATGTCATCAGCAAAGGCAGACGCAACCGCTGGTTTAATTGCGAGTGTGCCAGCGCTGTTGAGAGCAAACAGACGGCATACCGCGCTTGGATCAGAGGTAAAGCTCATGGTGATCCCGAAACTCGCTCGCTAAAAGCAGCCTATAATAATGCCACCAAGTCGTGTAAGAGGGCCTAAATTAGAGCGGATGCCCAACGCGTTGCACGAGTAGGCCAAGAACTCCTGACGAATCCTACGGGCAGCCGTAGCTACTGGCGTCTGGCCAAAGCCGTGCAATCCAACTTCTGCCAACCCTCGCTGCCACCACTGAGATGCCCTGACGGAAGTTTAGCTCACAAGCCGCAGGAAAAGGTCGATCTCCTGGCGAGACTCTTTGCGGATAACTCCCGGGTCGATGACTGTAATGCACAGCCACCCTCAATTCCTCACTGTGGCCACACAATGTCTGATATCAAAATCAGGCAGTGTGATGTCCGTGCGGAACTGCAGTCAATCGATGTCCGGAAAGCTAACGTTCCTGATGGCATCCCAGCAATAGTCCTAAAAATGTGTGCAGCAGAGTTGTCCCCTGTGTTAACGCGTCTGTACCGTCTCTCGCTCTCTTCGGGTTGTGTGCCGGAATCTTGGAGAGAAGCTAATGTGCAACCGATCCCTGAAAAATGAGATCGGTCAGATCCGTCTAATTACCGCCCTATAGCCGTAACTTCAGTGTTGTGTAAGATCCTAGAACTAAAATTGAACAAACAGCTTATTCGATATCTAGAAGATCACTCCCTAATTCGCGATCGTCAATATGGGTTTCGGCCAAAACGGTCAACGGGTGATCTTCTAGCGTACGTCACACATCTCTGGGGTGAGGCTATTGACAAGCGTGGCGAGTCACTGGCAGTTAGCCTTGACATAGCCAAGGCTTTTGATCGGGGCTGGCACAAAGCTCTTCTCTCCAAGCTCCCGGCATACGGTTTGCCCGCTCAGTTCTGTACCTGGATTGCTAGCTTCCTGCATGAGCATGCATCATGTCAGTGAACGCTGGTGTTCCTCAGGGCTCCGTTCTATCCCCCACGCTGTTCCTTCTGCATATCAATGACATGCTTCCTCTTGGAAACATTAATTGCTATGCAGATGATAGCACAGTGCATGGGGGATATAAAGGTCACCCAACGGCTGGGCGGGTAGACACCGAAATGAAGCGAGCAAATCTTGTCATTGAGCTCGATCGGGTGTTGGACCTCATTTCTAAATGGGGCTCCGATAATCTATCTGGTGGAGTTCAATGCCAAGAAAACAAAGGTGTGCGCGTTCACAGTGAAAAAGTCGCCATTCCTTTCTCTTCCTTCAGGGTACATCTCTAGGCCTGCAGAGCAGTATTAACATGCTCGGTATGGATATCCGCTGCGATCTGAACCAAAAGGATTACATCGAAACCGTAATTAAAAATGCCTCACGTAAACTCGGTGTCCTGAACAAGGTGCGGCGATTCTTCACGCCTGATCAGTTGTGTCTATTATACAAGACACAGGTGCGGTCTTGCGTGGAGTATTGCTCTCACCTTTGGGACGGCTCCGCAAAGTATCTTCTCGATGCCTTGGACAAATTGCAGCGCCGCGCTGTGCGCATTATGGGCAATGCGGAGGTCACTTAAACTCTCGAGCCTTTGCAATTGCGTAGAGATATTGCGTCACTCAGCGTCTTTTACCGTTTATACCATGGCGAATGCTCTGAAGAACTCTTTGACCTCATCCCTCCTTCTCCCTTCCTCCATAGAAGTACGCGTTCTGCTCTCCGGAGTCACCAATTTACAGTTTCTAACATTCCATCACGCACAAAGAAATTTGGTGACTCGTTTCTTTGCCGCACTTCCAAAAGATGGAATAGTCTACCAGCACACGTATTCCCTCCTACCTATGACATAGGGTCCTTCAAACGAGGCGTGAAGAAGCACTCTGTGGGCCGGCAGAGTGAGGGTGTCTGATGCTACGTCTCTTACGCTGCACCAGCTGTCCTCGCGCCTGGACTTCATTTCCACTTAACATCAGGTGGAGTGGAATCATTTGCCGAGCTTAGCATAAAAAAAAGCACATGTGCTCAGCGTGACAGGTGGTGAGCCCATCGCCGCTCTATGCTATGGATGTATGTGCAGTCTTATATCCGTTAGTCGCCTTTTACGACAACCAAGGAAAGAGAGGGTGTGGTAGTATTCTTCGAATGCGCTTCTACGCGGCACGGCTCAAAATACATAAAGTTAGTAGCTTCTACAAACATGCGTCTGAAAGATCCAACTTTTACTTGACCGACATTTTCATAATAACAGGAAGCACAAGACAAGATGCCGGCCATCGGCATCGTCGACTTATTACCGTTGTGGCCTTTTTTCCGTCATCCATCATTCCTCTGGTAATTAAGTGACTCCGCGGTTTTCTTTTGTTGTTTCCTATCCTGAGAAGAAGTTAGCTCCATTCATAAAGCACGTGTTTGACATTTAATATAGGTAGGTAGGTACACACCACATAATAACGTGACCTTTTCCTTTATCTCAAAATAATACGGTCGTAGCATTTTGATAATAGTAGGTATCATGTAAAAGGTTGTACTCATTACGTGTAAGCGTATTAGGTTTAGCTTTTTGAATACCTTATTACCTTACCTTGGTGTTCGATTCCCGCACAGAATTATGAAACCTTAGAAATATGTCTTTAGGGTTACCACTTAGACCATTGCCAAGAAGCAGTAACTATTGATCATTGCTGTGGATTAAAGATCTAAAGCTAAATAGGCTTCGCTGACCGCTCACGATGGAGGTTACTATAGTGACGTCATTGTATAAACTTTTCTCGAAACATTAAAACACGGTTTTATGGCGGTTGCTTAGCTTTCACAACCAGCTCTACAACATAAGTCTGATCTTGCACTACATCCTACTAATATTATAAAGGCGAAAATTTGTAGGTATGGATGGATATTTGTTACTCTTTCACGTAAAAACTACTGAATAGATTTGGATGAAATTTGGCATACAGACAGTTTATAACCTGGATTAACACATAAGATACTTTTTATCCCGATATTCCTACGGGAACCGGAACTACGCGGGTGAAACCGCGAGCAGCTGCTAGTACTATATATTTGTAAAATAGTAAAGTGAATAGAATTGATTAGACTGCTAGTTTGTCAAACGTTGTTGTGCCATATCTAGTGGCATAGCATAAAAAGAATGAATAATATTGTACACTAACATAGTTATAAGTACCATTGTTACATACATACATATATAATAACGACTATCATCCCTGAAGGATTAGTCAGAGACTAGGTAATGAGGACAGCAAAAGCAGTCCTATAGCATAGTCCACTTTTCACCAAATAGCGACTGGATATGTGCTTAGCGTGACAGGTGGTGAGCCCTTCGCCGCTCTATGCTGTTAGAAGTATGTGCAGTATTTAGTCCGTTAGTCGTCTTTTACGTCACCCAACGGAAGAGAGGGGGTGGTAGTATTCTTTCACCGCTACGCGACCCGGTTAACGGGTACCATTGTTAATTAATTACAAAAATATGAGTTGTAATAAAAATGAAAAATATTCCATATTATTTAATTTTAATAAAGTTACAAATATACTAAAAACATATATAGTTGAATCATAATTTGTCACCATTTTCTGTTACTTACATCCGTTTCACTTTATTACTTTCATCTTGCCTAACATGTTTGATTTTATCAAACCACGAGATAGAATGTACGATTTTTGTTATTCCGGGTTATTGGGACGACGGGGCTTAATAAATAAAAATATTTGATGCCTTTAGGCAGCGGTGAAGGTGAATTTCACATTATTATTTATAAATGCAACATTTTGTGTGTTACAAAAATAGTCCTTCCTTGTGATTACGAAAAAAAGTTGTAGATCAATGTTAACACTGATCTCAAACGTTCGGTAGTAAAGCATGACACTCTTCCATTAGCATTTTTAATTTAGGGAGTTGAAACCTGCTTGTGTAAGTTTTTCTCTGAAATACACCTAAAATGTAATTCACTCAACAAAATACATCAAGTCGTCGTTTATTGATGGATTAGTTCGTACTACACAATGAAATGGTTTGATGGTACAGATTGATTCTTTGTTGTGGTGAAGAAATTGATTTATTATGGAAACGTAAATTCTATCCAATCAGGCTAACGTAGCTCTCTCTCCATAGATAGTAACTCAATAAGAATTATTCCAGATATACACTTTCCCCGTATAGACACTTTTAATGAAACTGCGCTTTTATTCCTATAAGATACCTACATTTTTTAACAATTTTTTTTACCAATTTGTCCTCTTAGATACACTTTTCGGTACTTTTGTGTATAAAATCACTTTGTCTCGTGAATACTTTATAAAACAATGGATAAAGCCCAACATGATGCCTTACATTTGTTCTTATGGTAAGAGACACCGCACCACAAACTCTGAAGAAGGCTGGCACAACCGCCTAAATAAGAAAGTCTCGATTAAACATCCAAATGTATTTCTGCTTATTCAAATCTTGAAAAAAGAAAGTTTGTTTCAAGAGTTTCGAATGAAATAAGCACATACATAATACTGAACGATTTACGAAAACCTACTTTTGACTATTGACCTACTTGATTTGATTTGATTGACCTACGCATCAATAAAATTGTAGAAGAACTCCATAACGACAAAATCGATATCGAGCAGTGCCTTAGACGCCTCTATTCATCCGTTTAATGAAAGAATTCCACAGTGTTGAGTGATTTTATAATAATGATTAATTTAGTTTTTTTTTCTATCTAAAAAACGTTTCTATTCAAGTGTTCAAGCCGAAGTGTACCTCTGGGGAATAAAAGCGCAGTTTTATTAAAAGTGTCTCTACGGGGAAAGTGTATATCTGGGAAATAATTCCCAAATAAGTATATGAGAGAGTACGAGTTCGAATCCCGATGCTGGATGCTGTCAACACTCTTTTCCTCTCTTTTCCTTTTGTAGTATCGAACCATATTTCACAACTGACCAAATTTTACTAAACGATTTGCGCACTCAATACCTACCAGTTCTGATTAAAATGTTTAGGCTGTAATAGGTAAATACATAGATACATACTATCTTTAAGACAACACAGTACTACTCGTATGTGATAAATCAGCAAAAAAGTTCACCAACCTCAGTAACATAGTACTGACGACATATATGAAACGTCTCTGATTTACCGCCCCCTGTTAGAGGGCTGATATTACTTCCCTGAATATTTATCGGCTCTTTACTGTTATTGTGCCACTCCACATGAGAGCATAATTTTTATTTGTGCTCTTAAAGTTGCGCACATAAACGTCCAACTTTATGTCGCGAATAAATCTGAAAACCTATAATTGGAGTGACCGTAGATTAGTGTTGATAAGATGCTTTCGCGACGTACGTTAAGCCAGGCTTAGCTTTGAATTCATTGTAACATTGACAGACAACAGCTCCAACCTCCTTAGACAAGTTGAACCCGCTCCTTCTCGATTATATAGAGTTAAACGCTAACTCTTTAGTGTTGTTGATATTAAATCGAATCAAATCAAAAGATCAAATCGATTGATGGCCGAATAGTTGGTTTCGTTTCGATTCCCACGTTAGGTAGTAAATATTTCAACGTTTCAATAGATTATTCACTAAGGGGATAAAGTAGTGTCTTATGTAGCGGGCGCCGTATTGAATCCCCAGCAAAACGGAGGATTCTAGTGTAACTCGCGAGCGGAGCAAGGGAGTTTAGAGTTAACTCCCGAGCAAAGCGAAGGACATAAGACAAGAATGTTGAGTGCAGCGTGGGATTCAAGGTCGCCCAAGACGAAGGCACATTTGTCCCAGAGGAGTACACTCTACCTTTTACACCATATTTTTTTAATACCACAGGACAAAAAAAAGCAACTTAAGTATAACAAATTAATTTTCAGTATTCGCGCTTCTTTTTAATTTGTGTTTTATTTAACTTATTATGCAGATACATTATTTACACTCATTTATTTCAGAAAACCAACCGCATTGGGCCAGCGTGGTGGGTTATGGCCCAATATCCTCTCGTGCATTGTCCACGTGGGAGGCCTGTGCCCAGCAGTGGGACGTTTATAGGCTGATGATGATGATGATTTCAGAAAAAAAAACCTAAAACTTTAAACTTCTGCTATAAATCAACGAATATGTTTAACACTCACTATTTCATATGAAAACTTATTTTTTACTTTAATAATCAGGCTTTTTTGCACAAAATCAATAATTAGCATATTTATATATATATATTAGGAACATAATAGTAATACAAAAATCAGTTACAAACAGCTTTGGCATAAATCAACGTTATGCTCACGACATATATTTTTTTACATTCTTTTTGTACCTCATCTATAAAAGCTTCTTCTGTATCTCTCTGCACGTCATCTTTTACGTGGTCCGCCACTTCACTGTCGGAATCCTCTATAGATAGGGTATCGCAGCTGGAACTACAGGTCCGGCTGTGTTTCTCAGGGGTACTACGGGGTTCCGGTTCATGCCCCCCGCTGGTCGTGCCTTGACCGGTGCCTCCGGCGGGATCCGGACGTGGGTTGGACTCGTAGTGGCTTGTGGTTAGCTGTGGAGCTTGGGTATGTTCGTTTGTCTTGGTATTGTGTCCCAGTACTTTCAAACTCGCGCACAGCGAGCGGGGCTTAGTAGCGGTCTCTGTGGGGCCAGCAGCGAAAAGTCCTGCGGGGAACGTGAGTTTCCCTTATAGTTGGCAGCTTTGTCCGATGGTTCTCATTGGACATGGTGTTGACATCTCCGGTAGTAGAGGTGGCCCCCTAGATGTCGTAAACTCTCCCGAGACACTAGTCTTATGAGTACCGAATGAAGAGCGCGCTTCGGCGGGCACTGATTTGGCGTCAAGACCTAATGCAAATGGTCTCCTGCACGAGTATTTGCCGGCGCAGGGACGTCTGGCACTTCTTGCATAACCTATTTTTGTAAGATTACAGACAGTAGTAGCAGTGTATATAATTATAGTTAGTTTATCGTAATATTTAGATTGTGTAGAACTTTAAATTAATTAAAATATAAACACTAAACAAAATTGTAACATTATCTGGGAGAACCGTGGCCTGAAGCACAGTTTATACTTACACAGGCTACGGTGTCACATTGTTTGTAATACATAATTGTTTATTACTTAATAAAAAAAATATTTTCTTATTCTTGAGTTAATTATACAATACTAACCTAGAATATGCACAAATTGTTACTACAAAATGAGTCTTGTACTTGAATAAATAAAATTATTCGATACGGCAGCTAAGGAAACGTCGAATAGTTGTAATAGGCGTTAGATTGTCCTACAAATTGTCATTAATAGTATTAGTATGTATCATAAACTAAACTGAAGCTGCGAGATTGGGATGACTAGGTACATTTACATCCCATTAACATAAACAAAGCCTAGGGCTAAATAAATTTCATTTATCAGACTCAAATAATGATTGAATGCGTTGGATGACAAAACATTACGGTGTATACATTAGTTTGATTTAGGTGTAAATTATAGAGATAGCGTTGTAAATATAAACAAACAAATTAAAATAATAATTACATAGTTTTGACAGAGTTAGCAAAAGTCGCGTTTTTTCAATTTATAGGATGTCTCTTACCAAAAGATTTGCTTGCCAATAAAAAAGCCAGTTTTAATTCAGTTTCTGATATGCTGAGATGCTGATTTATCGCAATGAGCGACATGCTAGAGCCGAATTTGGTTTTCCAAAACGTTCCATTCCTTTAATTTTTTAATTTTATCTCCGATTACTTAACATCTTTAAGATAGCCAGTCACTTTCAACTTTCAGTATATTTAGCCAGTGAGAATTAGAGTCAACTCAGAATCAATATAATTTCATTGGTAGCAAAGACCATGGTGCAGCTGTACCTAGTTATCCAATAAAGGTGCGTTTTTAAATTTTTTAATTCTTTTTGTAGAAAAAGAGTTATACCTACTCGTTCAATAATTATTTAGCGCAAGGCGGCCATTGCGAATTCAAAGTCACAAAAGAAATACCAAAAGTAAAGCCGTAGCATTCCAAAAACATTGCGATAATTACTCTTTTACTATCTCCATAGTTACGTAACATGTATGGGTCGAAATTTATAATACTGTTATTTTGTCTCCTAGAGTTAGAATTTTGTTTTAGTCTGTTTACTGTTAGATAGATAGAAGTTAAAGATAGATAGATAGCATGGTATAACCGTTGTACACGGTTAGATACTCTGTTCTATCTCCAATTGTACGTAATTGGAATACGTACCTACGTTAAAAGGCGTTTGCAACAGCACAAGTAACGACCTTTGTAGACGCGACCGCAGATGCGTCGCTATCGATCATTCGGCATCGCGCCTACTCCTGTCGTTTGTCACTGCGTTGCTCACTCATCAATCATAGTGCCGCCTGGCGCCCTGTAATCACGATGTTGTATTACAAAGCTACAACCGCATAGCTGCGGAGTGAATGAATTCAATTACCTCTAAGTGATTTCGTTAAGACGCTCTGTATTGGCTAGATGACGGGCGATATGCTTCATTAGAGCGTATGTTAGGTTAGATGACTTTATTACCTATATGCACCATTCTAGCTTAGGACGCACAGTTCATTTCCTGTTACTCGAGTGAAACTGATGGTAAGTCGGAACACAACAATAGTACTAACCTTGTTGCTTTGGTGACAGCCACAATTATAGTGTTGGTTAAAGCTAACAACAACAATCAAACTAGGGAATTAAGTCGAGACAGGTTGTCTAAAAAATTTATAGCCCATAGGTTAAAAGTTATGATACTAATTCACTAGCTTCTATTACCCTTCTTTGTCTGGTAAGTTTGTTTGCGCTACGGATTAATTTTATTAAATACACATTTTTTCATTTATACTTTTCATATTTTACAACGCATTGTCAATGCTTTTATCTTTATTTCCGCTTTATATGTCGCCGTTATTTTGGTGTTGAACTTTATTTTGTCCCATTTTATTTTTTCTTCAATAATTATTCGTTTTACATCGTTTTCCTCATACGTTTTCTACGTTCGACTTCTAATTGTCTTACGCTACCTTTACAAGTGGCTTACCCCCACTGCAAATGAAGCTTCACATCAAAACGCTGTTTTTAAAAGCCGGGCCCCAGACATGTCACTATCGATCACATCACGTATGTCACCGTCGTTTAGACACAGCGTTGTTCACTCATCAATCACAAGTGCGACGCCGTTTGATTGAGATCGAATACAAAGCAGATACCTAACGAGAAACGGGGCCGACGACCGAATTATTGCCAATGAGCTTTGTGATACGTGTATACCTATGTTTAAAGTGGGGAGAAAGTTGTTTAGGGTTGATTTTTATTGCCTTTTGAGGTGCCAGTAATTTGGTTTTTTTCTTTGTTCTGTTTCAAAATTATCAACATCAGTATAAACACGTACACACGTACACGTACACGTACTCAAATAGATGTAATCGTACACAAATGTATGTACGATTACATCTACTTGAACATAAAGATAGAAGAACATCAGAAGATTTGTCCAAGCAGTACTACAATCGAATTCAGGGTGAAAATGACTATCATCAACAGTGTCGCGTAGCGGTGAAATAATACTACCACTCCATCTCTTTCCTTTAGTGTCGTAAAAGGAGTCGCCTTTTACGACTAAAGGACTAAACGGACTAAAGACTACACATACGTCTAATAGCATAAAGCGGCTAATGGGCGCACCACCTGTCACGCTGAACACATTGTGCAGTCGCTATTTGGTGAAAAGTGGACTATGGTAGAACTGCTTTTGGGGTCCTCATTGCCTAATTTCTGACTAATCCTTCGGGGATAATAGTCGTGAATTGTATATATTTTACAAAAAAACAAGCAGGAAAGTTATGTAGGTATACTTAGCTTTTGTAATGCCACCAGAGTAAAACTTATTTTAGGAATTCAAAAACAAACCACCAAAAATCAATGGGATGATCAAACAATCATTTCAATAAAAGCCTGTTTATTTACTAAGCACGTACTCGTAAGCTCTCCATTCCCAACATTCATTTAAACATGATATCTTATTTATTTGGCCTTTGTTAGGTTTATTTAGATAGATAGATAAAACGCTTTATTGCATACACAAAAATACACACACACACACACACACATACACACACACAAAAAAATACATAAAACAAGCATATTAAAACTTATGTGGGCAAAGGCGGCGGTTTAGTGCTGAAATCTCTAAATATTTTGTTTGGCAAATACATATTTTGTTTGTAAATACATTATGATTACAACAAATGTTGTATATAATACTTTTTTTAATTCATTCGCGTTGCTAACAAAGGCCGATTCGATTTGTAAAATTATTTCGAGCGTATAGATATTGTACAATAGCTAAATCTGTTCTAAAATTCATGAAGTTCTCCAACATTAAAGATATGCGGCGTCCTATCGAAGGTTTGGTGTGAGACATTGAACATTTGTCTTGTAGATACGACCACAACCTTCTGGAGATATTCCGTTGGTCACCGAGATTTAGGGTACGCGCTTCAAATACTTCGGAAGGATTCCCAATGTATCACACTGAGAAATTCAATCAAGATTTGGTGTTAACCCGTCCACTATTATTAATCTCTGGTTGACTTTTAGTTAATATACAAGTCACGTGATTTACGGTAACAGTAGCTTTTACAACAAACTCTTGATTGTACTCGTGCATAAATTAGAATCCATAAGTAAAAAGTATCGGCAATAATAAATTGCAATTCATAAATTAAACATAATATTACCTTAACCTCCTATAACAAGGTGGACCGGTGATCTGGTGAAGGTTGCAGCTATGCGATTCTCTAAGTGTGCATGGCTGTGATCTGCTGTCTCTTTCCAATTCTATGAATATGAAAGAGACAGTCAATTTTCCCCATCGTTTATTTAATTCACAGCGCTGCGGCAGCCGCTGCTACCAAGGCTTTAACTTAGAGAATCGCACTGCACTAGATGCGAGCATCACAAAACCACCGTTGTGGAGATGCTTGAGGGAGGCCTTTGTCTAATAGTAGACATCATCCGGCTGATGATAATAATGATTACCTTAACAAAATATAATATAAGAACTATATAGCGCCATAATTTTCAATAAACTAAATAATTTTATGTTTTTCATTGTTGTTCATTGTAGATTCTAAGAGACTATTCCGTTATGAAATAAAACTTCCAAAAGTGGAATATGATATGAATAATGATGAATATGATATAATATTATTATAAAAAACAACAATTAAGAAAAAATGTGTTCCTCATAAATTGAGCTCTTAAAACTTGCCAGTGTTCTATTGTTACCACTCACCTGAATCAGAATATAATAATATAATATATCATATATTTAACTGTAGTTAGGTACTGTAAGTTACTGAGCATACTGTCCAGCTGATACCAAGCAATGCATTATTCTTCTGAGCATTAGAGACAAATCGTTACACTTTAAAGTTCCTACTACTTTATTGCAAACGTGTATAGACAGTTTTAGGGTTTTAATTCTAGTTACACACTATTTGTATCGTATGCGATTTTTGTTTCTAAATGAAAATTCCTGACTTTGCTAACTGATAAATTATTTACAACTACTTTTTATGGTTTAGGAACTTATTAAGGACATAGACCAAGTTTTTAGGGAAACTAACGTTATTTCTGTTATTTAAGTGAGTTTTTTATGTTTTATTACATTAAAAAACTTTTTATCTGATGCGCATGTCAATAGTCAAAATCTGTAAATCTTTCGCAATATCTTTATGAAATCAAAGAAATTTATGTGATGCTTTTGCGACGAAAAGACCAATATTATTTTAAATTTTGGAAAAACTAACTAAAACTATTAGGTCCTTACATATGAAATTGGCGTTTTGTAAGGGATAAACATATAGTCGATTTTTTTTAATGTAATATATTTATTTAATCAAAGTACTTAGTATGTACCATTGCTATATATGCACTTTTGCCATCTCATAGGTAGTTCATGGATCCTTTTACTAAAAAAACCATTTGGACGGGAATCAATAAAATCTTTGAAGGCGCTATTTGGACTGCCCCATCGAAATTAAATTTTTTCCCTTGCAAGAAGTTATCCAAATTTAAAAAAAATGGTAATATGTTGGAGCAAGGTCTGGGGAGTACGGTGGATGTCTTAGATATTCCAATCGAAGCTCTTCTCATTTGGTGCTACCACTACTACTACTGGTGTCTGTTGTGCAGCGTGTGGTCTAGCGTTGTCCTGAAGCAGCGGCTGATCAATCGCTCTAGGCCAATGCCTAGAGCGATTGATCAGCCTCGGTTGTTTAGCAGCTAGCTTTTCTACCATGGTTTGCAGTTCCTGACAATAGATATCTACCGTAATCGTCTAACCAGATTTAAGAAAGCTGTAGTGAACGACGCCGGCACTAGTCCACCAAACGCTCACAAGTAATTTTTTTTGAGTTAATTTTCGCTTGGGGCAGGATTTAGCTGGTTCGCCAGGGTTCAGCCATTGCGATGAGCGTTTCCGATTATCGTACAGGATCCACTATTCATCACAGGTAAAGATTCGATTTAAAATCTCTTCATTATTGTGCCGGTTAAGTAAAGTAACGCAGCAGTCGACGCGCGTTTGTCGGTTTGCTGCACTCAATTCATGAGGTACCTCACCTTTCAAGCTTTTTCACCTTCTCAATTTGCTTCAAGTGGATTAAAACAGTTTTATTACTAATACCACAGCCCGCAGCTAACTCGGACGTGGTTTGCGATGGATCCGCTTCCAGAATAGCTTTAAATTTTTCGTTATCAACTTTGATTTCCAGCCGTCCACGGAGCTTGTTCTGCAGGTCGAAATTTCCAGAACGAAAACGTTGAAACTATAAACGCACTGTGTTTTCGTTTGCGACACCGCCGCCAAACACATCATTAATCCTTCGAGCCGTTTCTGCAGCACAGCGTTCCTGTGAACTTTGAGGGAGCTTCCCTTGAAACCAATCCGACTATTGGAATCCATGGCGTCGATATTTCGAGTGACGTTCAGTTTCGAGGTCATTTAAAAGGTAAAGCTAAATTAGCTTCGAAAAAGCTAGGTATGCTTAATAGAGCGGGTCAGTATTTCACGCCGGCCCTCCGCTTACAACTCTATGAAGCACAGGTCAGGCCGCATATGGAATACTGCTCCCATCTTTGGGCTGGAGCACCCCTAATACCAACTCCTTCCTTTTGACCGCATTCAACGCAGAGCTGCTCGAATTGTCGACGACGTGGTTATTTCATGTCGGCTCGATCCATTGGCTCTTCGGAGAGACGTTGCGTCTCTCTGTATATTGTATCGCATGTATCATGGGGAATGTTCTGAGGAATGGTTCGGCTTAATCCCTGCTGCCGATTTCCTACACCGCACTACACGCAATCAACTGTCATTCTATCCACATCACCTTGATGGATGGCGGTCTACTACTATGCGTTTACAAGAAATTTCTTGCCTCGAACTACAGTGTTGTGGAACCAGCTCTTGGTGGCGATATTTCCAGACCGTTACGACTTAGGGATCTTCAAGAAACGAGCCTATTCTTTCCTTAAAGGCCGGCAACGCGTCTGCGATTCCTCTGGTTTTGCTATAAAAAAGCACTGGTGCCACGATGAAACTCGTACTCGTAAAGAACGCGATATTTCAAGTTTTCCATTTTGTAAACTAAGTGACGCAAAGAAAAACCAAAAGATGAAAAAACTGAAAAAAATGAATTACGGTTTTCAAAACACAAAAGCATGTAAATAGCTGTAAAAAATTGAAATTGGAATTCCTAACCAAAGGAGATATTTGAGATCAAAGTGGCCAGTACGACAAAACGCCAATTTCATATGTAAGAACGGAAAATCTCTATTTTAAAATCGTGCGATTTCCAAATACAATGCCTTCAGAGTAAAGTGCATTCTGGCGTCGTAACCATTGGGTTTGCTAACTGCAATAAATAGGATAATATTAAATTAACTGCTATTGTTGTTGCAATACCGCCAATTTACTGCCGCTATCTGGCAACGTAGTTAACTAAAGACCGTACCACGGTACCCTTTGTGCCGGGATGAATGCGGATAGAGCGAAAGGTTTTTGTTGCAAATATGTGGTGGAGAGTGAATGAGAGCATATTTGTAATTTTGAAAAAGCAAAATATAAACTTATTCTAAAAAATCTATAAAAGTGTAAAAAAAACTTTTTGAATTTGTTTAAAACCTTTTCTGTATATCGTATTTTTATACTAGTAAATATTTCACTCAACTTATTAACAATCTAAAAATGTTATCGTTTTTTAATAAAAGCAAAAAAGAATATATCACATTAATTGACATTATGGATTCTGATTTATTATCTATCAGTGGTTTCATACAAACTGTCATCGAATCAAATTTCAACATCCTGGCTGGTTTGCATTGGAAATTTAGATCGTGTGACCTTTTAACATGAATAATTTACCAACAAAGCTTGTGGGTCTCTGAATCCGATGATAGCTCTATCCAAGCAAACAATTCTTAGAAATTATTTCTGGGAAATAGCTTTAATAATTTGCATTGTCAACATTTTTATTTCTTACGTACTCTTTACTTTTTACTTACCTAACTTTACTTCGTTGATGGTCTTCGATAAGCTTAAACCCAATAAAATGCAATGCAATATGATGATTTCCATATTACAGTGAGTATATCTCTAAAAAGAGTTACTTTTTAAAATGCCCAATTAGTCTCAAGCTAAGACACCCATGCGAGGCCAAGCCGTCCAGTAAAAAATGGCACGAACGTAATTTATAAGTGTCTTTTAAATATTTAAGCTACATTTCTTTAGGAGCAGTTGTTTGTTGCCAAAACTCGGATGTGCTAAATTTCTTTAGCTTCTTTACCTTTTTTTGCTGTATTGTGTAAATGTTAATTACAAAATCATAGATGAATGATTTCGCTGCGCTCGAGCAAGACCAATCATTCATCTAAGTACAAAATATTAAACATTTTTACACTTATTGATCATATGAACTACTGGTAAGATGTGCCGTGTGTGCGATGTTAATATGAGAAGTAAGTTAGAAAGAATAAGTGACGCTGTTTTGATTTTCAATTTTTTTAGTTTTTACTAAATTACTTTAATAGGTCAAAGATCATAAGACCGCCGGCGGTCGCGAAACAATTGATTTTTAATTGTGTCTGGTTTTGCGATTCTCAAGGGGTGAATCTTATAGTGACTTTAGTGGTTAGCATCGTGTTTTGGCTTATTTCTTGAATTATAACAGTAATGATGTCAATAAACATGACATGAAAAAAAAATAGGTATGTTTACCTACTCGATTCGAAAATATGAAAATCTCTTTTTAAGTATATGTAAGAAGAAGACGCAAGATTGACTACAATTGTCCGTGATGTAACATTTCTGGAACCGTTCCACACGCAAATGTCAATGAACTAGAAAAGATAAGTTTATATTTTTTTATTCAACGCTCATTAAGTGTTATTGAATACGAAAATCGAATAAGGTCTGTAAAAATAGAGTTTACTCATTCACATTCCGGCTGGATAGTGAACTTCGTAATACCTAATCTGCCATCAATCAGTATTGACTTACATAGCTTTGGTACGGCTGGAAGGGTATTAGATCCAATGATATTTAAATCTAGGACACATTCTTCAGATTCCTTTTCCGTCATAATAAATTATAGGCTGTTTTGTTTCTGACGAAAACGAACATTTGGTCGGATTCCGCTTTCGTCAGAATAAAATGTCAGCTGTATTTTTCCTACAGGACCATGACCATGACCATTAAATTGAACTCCCGTTATTTGCGATAATTAAGTAAATAAAGTAAATAAAATAAAGAAGCACAAGAAGTCAGGGTCAGCAACAAGCGCAAAGATTCTTGTTGTGTCGCAAGCGAACATGGGCTGCGGTGACCGCTTCCAAACAAGCGGGCCGTATTTTTTTCGCCAGATTGGTACCACAGATAAATTTTAGTTAGAAATTTAAGACAATCGCGAAGCGCAGCGTATCTTGAATTTCGAGGTTATTTTTTTATTAGACAACATAAATCTAACTTCAAACAAAAATATCTTTTGAATATTATGTCCTCTGAACATTAAGGCCGCTTGTGGTACTCTATCCACAGCCTACAACTTAATAAGATTATAAAATAAGATTTCGTATTACATGTTATTATGTGTTAATATGGAAGTGTGAATTGTAATCAAAATAAGGCATTGCCACATCTAGTCAATATAAGTCTTTAACATAAACACAGCATATATCTGTATGCATTGGCTTGCTGGCCCCATTTGTAGAAGCTGTATCGCCCCATAAGTTATGTTGACACGCGATTGATCAAATATTCCCCGTTGTTTATGGGGCTTGACCGTCTGAGGAACAATGTTGGTACATCGTAGAAGTCATGTTTCCGTGATTAATTTTGTTGCGGAGATGTTTTGTGGGGCTAAGCTTCTTGTTCGTACATAGGTACTTTTAATTAAACTGTCACTTTACTGCAACTTTATTGCGGGACCGATGGCGTAGCTCACATCACATTCAGTTTATAAGCTAAGCAACCGATGTGAAACCAATTAAGAGCATTTTTTTTCCGTTTCTTTTACGACGTCTCAAATATCACAAAATGTCTTTCGCATCATAGTAGGACATTCCTTCAAAAATTATTCAAAGAATATCGAAACTTGCAAATTTACATTTAAACGTTACAGAAAAATATTAGGTGGCAATGGAATTTCAAGTCCGCCTCCAGCACCTAAAACTCTGCAAGAGATGAAAAGGCTCTAATAAATTGCTTGACGTTTTCATTCTATGCAAAAATATTCTATTAAGCGGAAGTTTCCAACTCCAGTTGGTATACAAAATGTGAAATGCTCTTCGCCACTAACGCGTACACTATTCAGATTTGAGAATGATGTATAATTAGCATACGGTACTAAATACACACACCGGCTTGCACACACAAAGATACGGCGCAGTGAAGTTATGCAGATTCCTTTAGCCAAGCCAACATACAAGGGAACTGCGTCGCATACAACTTGTGAAATCTACGACTCAACTGAAAGGCCAGGCAGATTTCGTATACGGATATTGCGGACCGTATCTTGCGATAAAATGGAGCCTCAATATTGCGCATATTAAAAACCGAGTTATTCATAAAACATGGGGTTTTCAAAAAGGGTTTCAATAGGTTTTTACAGAGACGGCGACGCATGTGGGTTTCCTCTGATGTTACAAACGTACCTTAGTGGTGATCGCTTACCGTCAGGCGGACTGTATATTGTATGCTTTATTGTCAGCTTAGGTGGTATAAAATGTGGACATACTATGAAAAAATCACAGTAACATGATATAATCTCATTTTGCTCTTTGGTGCAACAACTAATTTTATACTTTTACCTTGAGATTCTTAATATGATTATTTTTTTTATAAAAAGACTACAAACAAACTACAGCTTTGCCTTTGTGCCTGCTGTATGCCTTTGTGATCAAAAATATTTATTTTAGTAGGAATTCAAATAATTATATTTATTATTTAAATATTATTATTATTATTGCGTATGGCAAAATTGATCCTGCGTGGATCATATGTCTACTTTTAGACTCCTCAGCCAAGTTTCTGCAGCATCCGTCATAGTGTGGAGCTCGGTTATACCACCTGGGAAAAGATGAAGGGGGCAGTCATTTATTACATGTGATAGGGTTTGGTTCAAATGACCACATTCACAGTGTGGCATCTCTCTCAAGCCCCATTTATGTAGGTGATAATTGGATTTGCCGTGGTTGGTCCTACAGCGGTTCAGCCGGGTCCAAATCTTTCTCACAGCGTCAAAACCAGGAACCTTCCGCGTGGGGTCTTGTATTAGCTCCGAGTTAATGCCGTCGAACATGCTCCACTCTGATCTCCACGCATCTTCAAGGTTGAACTGGCCCTTTATACGCTCGTCCGCCCAAATCGGCGACCTAGATGTGAGGCGGGTGGAAGGTGGTTATCCAGCGTATCCCTTATTGGCATGAGGTCGGAGTCATTCATGCAGAAACACTTATTCCACTCATCGGCGGCTGCTCTACACCTACGTAACTCAGGCGGTGGGATATGAGACAGAACTGAGAGCCAGGGAAGTGGAGTCGATCTTATTACTCCCGTTATTAGACGCATAGCTTCATGCAGCTGAGTGTCGACCTTGTGACCTTATTTAACTGTAAAATATAGTTGCAAACATAGTAAAAACTCAAACTCAAAATTTCTTTATTAAATAACCTTAAAATAAGCGTTTTGAATCGTCTATATTTATTTGGATGGATAGGCACCCGAATTCAGGAAGTCTTTTAGCTGTGGAGAAGAACGGGCGCAAGAAACTCTACAGCTTTAAAATAATATAGAAGTAACGACATTTACAAAACAATATGTCGTTACCAAATAATACAATTAGTTATAAAGATAATGGATTAAGAAAAAATAATGAAAATATATTATTATAATTGTAGAGGAGCTCAATGGCGCAGCGGCTAGCGCGTTCGGCTTGCGATCTTGCTCGCTAAGTCACTTTCGCAATGCCGGGTCGCTGGATGGGTGATCAAATGAAAAAAAACATATCGAGCTCCCCCGTGCTTCGAAAGGCACGTTAAGCCGTTGGTCCCGGTTGTTGTCGTAAGATGACAGTCGTTAAAACCCACCAACCCGCATTGGGCCAGCGTGGTGGGTTATGGCCCAATATCCCCACGTGCTATTGTCCACGTGGGAGGCCTGTGCCCAGCAGTGGGACGTTAATAGGCTGATGATGATTATTATAACCAAGCCGTAATGTCTTCTAAATATTCCTTGACTGTGTAATAACCTTTCCTAATTAAACAAGATTTTACATGATTCTTTAACTTATCTAAAGGTAAATCTAGTACAGTATTTGGTATTTTATTATAATGGTGTATACCTTGCCCCAAGAAAGAGCCAAGAACCTTTTGTAACCTAAACAGTGACATTACTAGTTTTACTACATCACCGTGTTCAGAAAAACTGTTAATATTGCAACGCACAAAAACTATAAAATTATAAATAAACTGCGATGCAACAGTAAGAACACCAACTTCCTTAAAAATATTTCTCAAAGAAGTTCGCGATCCCAGTCTATAAATGGTTCTTATTGCTCGTTTTTGGAAAATAAATATAGTTTTAACATCAGCCGCTGTTCCACACAAAAGGACGCCATACAACATGACAGTCCTAGCAGTTTCAACATCTGTTAATTGTCTAATTTTTATAATCGCATATGCTGCTGAACTGAGTTTGCCGGCCAAATTCGATATGCAGATTCCATTGGAGTTTTGAGTTAAGGGTTATCCCTAGGAAAACTGTCGAGACTACCAAATCTAATTTATCACCATCATTCTAACATCGGTTTGTTCGGTCTTGACATCTGATAGTATGAATTTAATACATTTCGTTTTTTTAGCGTTTAGCTGTAAATTATTCGCACTAAACCAACTGAATACCTCTGAGAGAGCATTGTTAACATCGTCATAATTATTGTTACATCTAGACACATTAAAAATAAGTGAAGTATCATCTGCAAACAAAACAATAACACAGAAAATTTCTACAAAGAATGGCAAGTCATTGATATATATCAAAAATAAGAAAGGGCCAAGAATTGACCCTTGTGGAACTCCCATTTTTACATGAGAACCGGATGACTTAGTTCCATTAACGTCAACAGTTTGTGTTTTAGAACTAAGATACGACTGTATCAAATTACGCGCAAGACCTTTGAGACCATAGTAATTTAACTTCATCACTAGTGTCCGGTGCTCAACGCAGTCGAAAGCCTTGGACATGTCATAAAAAACTCGAAGAGCGTTCTGAGACTCCTCCCAGACATCAAATATATTATGTTTTATTAGAGAAAAACCTGCGTCAGTAGTGGAACGACCCTTAGTAAAACCAAATCGCTTACTATGTAAAAAAATATTTAGGTTAAAGTATTTCACTAACTGTTCGAGTTTTTTTTTTTTTCATAAATCTTACTAAGTGCTGGTAGTATTGAAATTGGTGGGTAGTTACTGGGGTCTTCTTTATTACCTTACTAAACTTCATAAGATCAGGAAAGATTCCCATATCAACACAGTTATTAAATATGTCAGCAATAGAATATATAATATTTTTAATTATCTTTATAGACATGCACCACAAATCACCTGTGTTTTTCATTTTGAAAGTTTTAATAATATTTTTAAAGTCAATACTTATATTGAAATTTAAAAGAAAAATTATATTGGGGTACATGTTGTTCAAGAAAAGATTGTGCCGCCACTGGTGATGAGTTTAAATTTGAGGTTGTTACCACAGGTATATGTATAAAAAAATTATCAAAAATATTAGCAATTTGTGCATCCGAATTAACAAGGTTGTCTTTAACCTTTAAAGGGAAAGTGTTGTACTGTGGTTTTAATTTAGGTACCAGTTTCGCGGTTTATGGAATCCCAAGAGGCTTTTATTTTATTACTAGATTTTTTAATTTTATCTTTAATAAAACTAGATTTTGCTAGTATGCACACTTTTTACATATTTATTGAAATTTGAATTATGGTTATATTGTCTTAAATTATATAACTCATACAGTTTATTTCTACTTTTATAAATACCAGTTGTGGCCCAGTCACAAAACTTAAGTTTTTGTGAAAACATTCTTGTTTTAGAGGTAAACACTTGGTTGTATTCTGTCTTTGTTAAATAAAAGAAATTATTATATAGTACATTCGGATCATCTTGTACAAAGGGCAAAATATAAATTTTACAAGCTACATTGGTTTTAAAACACTCCATTCGCTTTTTTTGTAACTGGTTCACATGTTACAGTTTTAGACTCCTCCTTAACATCAAAATAGTAGCTCACCTTCAAACCGCAATGGTCAGACGTAGGACTACTAATTGTAAAATAACTGACTTAGATACAGGGTCATAGTCAGTAAAAATATTTAAAAATATTATCGAGACAAGTGGCCGAATGTGAAGTAATTCTAGTGGGTTCAAGAAATAGATTTCTTAGATTAAAGCATTTAAATAAAGCGAGAAAACGTATACTCCCTGAAGTGTTTTCTAAAATATTTACATTAAACCTCCAGCTGCGTAGAGACATTGCTTCTTTTAGTGTCTTCTACCGAAATTACTACGGAGTGTTCTGTAGAACTTTTTTATCTAATCCCGCCCTCTCCTTTCCTGTCCTTACACGTGCTGGTCTTAAGAACCACCATCATACTATGCAGACTATCAGCACTCGTACCAAAAAATTTGGCAAGTCGTTCCTCTGTAAGATCATTCGGCTTTGGAATTCTCTGCCGGCGCATGTGTTTTCCAGCTTCTATAATCCTGGGTCTTTTAAACGGGGCGTGTAACGGCATTTATGCAGGCCGTCATGAATGGGTGCGCTTGTTACCGTGCTTGTTCCACGGTAAAGAGCGCTCTCATTATTTTGGACTACATCGGCTGCTTACCATCAGGCAGAATGTAGTCACTATGACGTGTCACATTAAAAAATAAATAAAATTCCTACATACTACAACAAAGTTATCTTTCTATTTTATTATGTATATCTTCCATCACGGACTCAAATAAATCGAAATTATAATTATCGGGTCGGTATACACATACTATTACAAAACTATTGAATTCCACACAATATGATAGCTCAATGTTACGTTCCTTTGAAAGACATACAATGTCGTTGCGTTCCTCGTATTTAATATTGTTACTAACTAGTAACAACGACAGATCTCTGAGGGTAGTTGCCAAGTAAACAACAAAATTTGTTTGCTCTCGTTATTTATTTATTTAAAATTAGTAAATTAAGTTTTTTAGTAAATTTTTTATGCACATCTTTAAAGCATAAAGTAGTACTACTCGCCTGCAGTATAATCTCTCCTTTATAAACTCTCCTTTGCACTTCACTAAACATAGACATGGATCACTCACGATTAGAAGACCACATGAACAACATGGCCAAGATGTTCGAGTCCAAAATAGCAGAGTTCCAGGCTGAGCTTAACCAGGCATCCTCTACACGTAAGAATCCAAACACTATAGCTGGGCTCAATTCTGATTTCCTCGCCTTTAAGGCTTTTGTCTGCAACGGACTGGCTGTGCTTCGCTCAGAAAGGGATACTTTACAAAGAGGTATGGACCGGATTGAAATGCGCTTCCGCAGCAAGATGTTGCTAGTACATGGGATCCCGGAGCAGGCAGGTGAAGACACTAGCTCTAAAGTTGTTGCCACACTCACTGCAAAGTGTAAGGTACAAAGCTTGTCGGTTAGCAGCATTGCTGCTAGTTATTACATGGGCAAGCTGGCTCCCAACAAAAGTAAACCGCGGCCAATTGTTGTCAAATTCTCCGATACTGCAGTGCGTGCGGCTTTGTGGAGAGGCAAAGTCGCTCTTAAGGGCTCTAAAGTCACTCTATCGGAGTTCCTTACGAAGACGCGTCATGAAGTTTTTATGGCTGCAAGGAGTCAATTTGGGGTTTCAAACTGCTGGACTGCGGAAGGGGTGATTTTCATCAAGACTCCGGATGGTAATAGGCACAAGTTAGAGTCCATGGCCGAGTTTCTCCCCATTGCTGCGGGTGCGGGTAGCTCATCGATATCTAGTAAGCGTTAACAACTTCTACAACAGGTTACTATTTTTCTGACACCCACATCCCTCGTTTATCGACAGTTAGGTACCTACTATATATTGTTAATGGGTTTGAGTGTAGTTTTAAATGTAGTTTTTACTTTTTGCCGTTTATTTTTATTATTTCTGTGTCCCGTCCCGTGTACACTGGCTAATGTCAATGTCATGTCCCATGTCACATTAATTAAACGTTCTTCTCTATAGATGTAGTAAAGGGAACTAGCCCATGCAGCCTAAGGCTTGTTGTAACTTTTTTTGTTTACTTTTTAAGTTTTTTATTTTTATACGTTTTTGCTTTTTTTTGTTTTTACCTTTTACTGTGACTGACTGTTTAATGTAATTTGTTTAATTCGTGTTGTGTTCTTTTTAGTTTCGTTTAGTCTTTTTTTTTGTGAATGTTAGTAGGCGACTCTCTTCCACACTGCTGGCGGGTGGTGCACTATTAAAGGTGCCCCTATTGATTATTTATTCAGATTTTGATATTACATTATTATTATACTTTATCTTATTTATGTTATATATCTACTTATATGTTACAAGCAATTTACAATGATGACAATAATATCGATGCGGATGACGGGTCGGATTATCTTTCTGCATCTTCATTATCAGACTGTAGTTTCCAAAGTTTACCTCAACCCCTGGAATCATTACTTGATGTTAACTTCTCATCTTTTCTCATTGATATATATACACTAGATTAGCAATTACCGCGCGAAAGCGTTGCCACCTCACATATGGCCACAGCCATGCCTAGCTAATGTCAGTTCAGTCCTCAGTGTGACGCTGCCCAGGTTGAACCGGACGGAAAATGCGTAAATGCATAGTGAAAGAGTGCGATTAAAGGTCACAGAACCATCATAACTCAAGCGGAATTACTTTCCATACATATGTACATTGTAAATGTATTGATATTGACGTAAAAACACACAAAAAAATAATTAAATAACAAATATTGTGATTTATGTTCAGTGTTGCCATTAAAAACCTCGTTTTGGTTTCCCACTTTAATGGGAGAAACAAATTATTCAATGGATGAAGTTGTAACCTCCGATTTTAAATAATAATATGTAATTATATTTTAAGTTTCGTTCAAAAGATTAATGCAATCTTATTAATTTGTAGTATATTTAATCAATTAATAATGTAATAATCATATTATATTTTCTATTTAATATAATCAATTTTGCAGGGTGCCTAAATATGCAGGACGCCGTGAGAAGAAATATTTAAAACAAGATTATAGCATGAAAACATACAAAAAAGAGACTAAACACAACACTAATGCTTCATAGCGGAGTTTGATTACTGTTTGTATAAATAAACTACCATTATGGCTAGTGATGGGTTTACGCCCGGGCGTTTTGGGTGCATTGGATAAATGCCCGATAAATGTCTGTATATGCCGAATAAATGTCCATTCACTGGGCAAAAACTATAAGAGAACATTTATAAATTTGTTTTCATTAAAAAAGTGACATTTTATCATGCAGCATGAGTAAATACCTACATAAAATTAGATTATGACTAGATTATTGGCATATAAATTACTTAACTTCTCAAAATGAAAAAATGGAGTTATGTTTAGTAATTCAGAACACATTTAACTACTTCTTACTAGCGAAAACGATAGAATTTTGGGGGCAGGAGGATTATTTCATTAGGTACTTATTCTTACTTTTATGTATTTAGTAAGCAAGACATGTTATTTAAATAATACTAGCTGTTCCTCGCAACTTTATCTTCGTAAAGTAAATAATAAATAAATAAAGATATTTCAACAATCACACCAATGAGCTAGCCCCAAACTAAGCCGAAGCTTGTACTACGGCGGCTAGTTAACGGATATCCATACTTAAATACATATAAACATCATATTAAAACTATGTGAACGGGATAAATCGCGACACACATTGCAAGCTAATGCCTACTTAGTACTGCTTGACATTCGGCCGCAGCACCGCAAGCAGTAAGTAAGCATACACTCAGAAAACGCATCGCGTCCTGGGGGGCTATCACGCTAAATAATCTCAACCGAACCACAACTGAAATGTAGTCGTTAGACGTACTTTTATAGTGCTATCGCGTTTGACACATGCGTTAGCGCTATACGAAGTCGGCTGAACGGTAAAGGTATAGTTTTGGTAATATCGTTGGTGCTTAGTGTGATTGAGGCCCTGTCCTGCTAATATAGTTTTAATTATTTATTTATTTATTTATTTATTGTTTTAGGATAGCTAACAGCTTATAAAAAGTAATTAATTACAAAAATAGAAACAAAAAGCTATTGATAAGCTACCACATATAGACATCAAAAAGATTCTTAACCATAAAAACAATAATCGGTTTCACAGTCTTCTTAATTATCAATATTAAAATTTCTGTGTAAGTACTTTATGAAAATTTTAAATTTCATAAAGTACCATAAGTAAGTAGTATAAGTAGTAAGTAAAGGTCAAAATTAATATTAAAATCGATTCAGTAGTTCCCGAGTTTATCGGCTACATGCAAACAAACAAACAAATAAACAAATAATTCCTCTTTATAATAATAGTATTATTTAAATTAATGTATTTTATAAAACAATTGCTTTCAAAAATATTCTATATTTTTTCATCTAAAATTCATATGGCTAAAATTCATATGGCAGGCACTGGCACTGGCACTGTCACTGGCCAGCCAGCGCATGACTATGTATCTGTCTTTGTCTAATTTTAGTGACAGCATGGTTCTTGCGACTTGTGTAGATGAGACAGTTATATGTTTACATTAAAATGTTTATTGGTTTCAAAGCTACGTCGTCGCATTTAAATAGTGGTTACATTTTTTAGGACGCGCGGTAATGAGGTTTGCTTCTCTATTAGTTTAACTCTTAGAGCATTCAACCAACAGGAGACGCCACTGGCAGACGTTCCCCTCTGCCAAGAGGGTATGCCCAATGGTCATACCCGTTATATAAAACTAGTTTTCGCGTGTCACTGCACCATTTGCATGTCACAGTTGACGCGTCACGACGGGAGCAAATAATGCCAAATTGCAGCGTCTTTTCGTGCAAAAAGCGAACAGATACATCAAATGTACAAAAGGATAGCGTTACTTTTCATCTGTAAGTATTATTTTGTCTTTATACTATTGATAAATGCACTAAATTTGCAATAAACTGAAAAATATTGTCAATCAAAAAGTGTGGCTACTAGAACGACCATCTGCAACTTTGCGTAACTTTTAAAGTTAAACGTGCTAACATTAAAAAACTACTTTTATGTCCCATTCAATATTGTTAAAACTATTTTTCACTATGGATGCTAATTAAATGAATGATAGATAACTATTTATTAATTGTTACTTATTTTAATTTTCTTCAGTCTTTTTTTAAGTAAATTGCTTTAAAAATTATCAATACTATTAAACTGTATGTTTATGATCAGTCTACTTCATTAATATATTATATTTACAGCCTATCATTTATCGCGAAATTAGGAAAATTTTATTTCATTACATTGGCACACTGAAACAGTTCTAGAGATACGACAGTACAAAATATCGATATCGACTTCATCATAATGTTTATTCTTGTTATTAATTTTTCAGATTTCCAACCAAAAGATGTAATTATTCGAGATGTTTGGATCCGAGTTTGTGGAAATCATGTTTCGTGGACTCCTAAGCGCTTACACTTGCTCACAGCATTTTCAAATTTATGCAATCCTATAACAAGAGAAGATTGAAAAAGCGTGTCGTGCCTACTTCCGTTTTCAGAATTTAAGCTTTTTATTCTTCGATCACTTAGAAAAACTAGATGCACAATCAAGTCTCTCAAAACATCTGCACAAAAAGAGTTTGTTATATAGTGAGATGTTTAGATACTTATTTTGTTTAGTAAGCTAAATGTCAACATGAAGAATCTAATCTAATCTTAATTAATGGCTTCGCATTTAGCATTAAGCCAATTTCAAGTTACACTTATATTTTTAAATATACTCGTATATAGTATTGTACGGTAGATTGAAATAAAATGGAGTCTCACAACACGTGTTGTTGCTAAAAGAACACGGGAGAAACTCCCAACATGAAGAAGAGCTTCTTCAAAAATTCTGCCAAAACATATATACTTACGTCAATTAATGTATATGTCAAAGCTGCCACTATCCGCTACAATTTAGTAGGATTGTGATCTATTTTTATATGGTGTTTGAAGTTTTTATTATGATAAAGTACTAAACATTACTTCTTTGAAATACTTCCATTACAAATAAAGATTATTGAAATTGTTGTTTGGTTTTCTCATTTTTTTTCCCAACTTCAAGAAGTCCTTAAAGATGAAAAACCTTTATTCAGATAAATAATAGGAATATTTTACAATTATTTGAAATAGGAGCAGTTAATGTAGAAGGTTTTCATTTTGTTAGTCTACTTTCATACTCATAGTCCTCGTCTTAGAGGACCCTTCCTACACTAACTACATAAAAATAATTGATCGGCGTTTAGAACCATGAAAATACATGTTTTTCTGTTTTTCAGTTCCTCCTGTTTAAGAGTCGTAAGGTATTATTGGTATTATTTTTAAATAATATTGCAGCATTTTAAAATACAACTACCTACCTATCAGTCTATCCTCTTGCGATTTTAACTATAACAAAAAGCAAAGTGTCTATCTTATCTAACCATACGGCCCCTATAGACCAGTGGCAAATGCTCACTCCATGTCTATTCGTAATTCCTCGTAAACTGATGTGTACTGTGTAATTTATTTATTTATATTTCTTCTTCTTTATGAAGAAGTTTATTCACTAGTACTACAAAATTCACTAGTTGTAGAGCCACCCTAAAGGGTGGCTATCCTAAGGGCAGTCAGCTCTTCATATTTGTACTTGTTTTTGCCGCGGCAAAAGAATTCAGCGGCATTCGCTGTTCCCGTCCACTCCCGAATGTTTCGCAACCACTACTTTCTTCTGCGACCAGGTATCCGTTTTCCTGCAACTTTTCTTATCATTATCGGTTCCAAGAACTCGTATCTGTCGTGTCTAAGCACATGGCCCATATTATGCAACTTTTCTTTGCTAGATAGCTTGCAAAAGCTCACGTTTCTGGCTGACCCCTCGCTGAAATTCTTCATTGGTGACTTTTTGAGTCCAGGATATAGACATCATGCGTCTGTATGCCCACATTACAAAAGCTTCTATACGTCTGAGATCCTGAGATCTTCCTTTATAGTCCAAGCCTCACATCCGTATAGGCCAGGGGGGCGCTAAATAATCACAACCAAACCACAACTGAACCGCAGCCGTTCTGCCGACTTCGTAATTCGTATAGCGCCATCGCGTGTGTCAAACGCGATAGCACTATAACGGCT
This sequence comes from Scoparia ambigualis, assembly GCA_963921215.1. Taxonomy (NCBI): domain Eukaryota; kingdom Metazoa; phylum Arthropoda; class Insecta; order Lepidoptera; family Crambidae; genus Scoparia; species Scoparia ambigualis. Next base: position 5,691,552 of record OY992506.1, read on the forward strand.
GAGGTTCAATTGTAGTTTGGTTGAGATTGTTCAGCTCGATCGCACCCCTGATATAAAAGTGGAGAAGACGTATTCGGAAGGCGATTATAAGGTTTCGGTTGCAAAGAACTTTTATTATTTTTCCATAGGGGCAATATTTACCTATATTTAAGGATCACCAACATGACATCTATGTCACGTTGGTGATCTTAACCAATGGTTACCATTACAGAGCTAATAAAGTAGGTAATACGTGTCTAATTAAATATTGTCACAATTACAGGAAATCAAATTTCTAGTGAAAAGTAGGTACAGCAGGACGCGCGCTTTGTACAGTTAATTAAAAATAGCCAGGAGCCTAAATAAAAAAAAATCTTTTCTTGTATTTTGACATTGAATTGAATTGAATTAAATTGAATCGACATCGAAAAAAAATTAATCGATAGTGACAACCTCTTTAAACGTTTACATAAATATGACGTTAGACTTGTGCACGGACAGGTAATCTCTGTGTGTGAATATAATAGTGTGCGTCTATTTTATGCTAGTGTTCAACAATGTTGTCGTTTGCGTGCGTAGCGACGTCATTTAAAAATGCATTAGTGTGTCAACAATTCGTATGTGTGTTTCCTTCCCCCCGCAGGAAATGACAGACTTTTTTGCACAGAAATTAGTGCGCGTGTCGTCTCCTGTTGGTTGAATGCTCTAAGGTTTAATTCAATGTCTATTCCAAAGAACTTTAATGTCGTGCATATAAATGCCCAAAGCATCCCCGCACATTATTCAGACTTGTTGACCACCTTCTCCGGTAACCGAAATATTCACGCCATTCTAGTATCGGAAACGTTCTTGAAACCTTGTCTCCCTTCCACCTCCTACTCTCTTCCCGGATTTCACCTCATTCGCAATGACAGGACTGGCAAGGGGGGTGGTGGCGTAGCTATTTTCCTCAGAGGGCACCTGCCTTTTAATATCTTATGTAAATTTCCATCTGCCTACTCTGAATCTTCTGAGCATCTTTTTATAGAAGTCCATCTTGGTTACTTGAAGATTTAATTAGGCGTGTTCTATAGTCCAAATTTACACATTGACTACTTTTCTAAATTTGAAACCGTATTAGAAACACTGGTACCAACAGCTGACCATACTATTATTATGAGTGACTTCAACACCTGCCTACTCAAGCGGGATTCACGGTCGACACATCTTTGTTTAATCGTGGAATCTACTAGCCTTAACATACTCCCCTCAGCTGCTACACATCATTTTCCTGGCTGCCAGCCCTCCTTGTTGGATCTTGCAATTGTTTCCTCTCCTGATCACGTGAGTTCCCACGGGCAACTTCCTGCTGAAGCCTTTTCCTATCATGATCTTCTTCCCTATCCTATAAAATCCGTTGTCCTAAATCCAAACCGCGAGTGATCATGCAACGTAACTTCAACAATGTTGACACCGTTAGCTTTATGTCTGACCTTAGCAGCATTGACTGGGATGCGGTGTTAGATGCCCCTACTATCGACCTCAAGATCGAGATTTTCAACTCGAACTTGATCGAAATATTTGACATCCATGCCCCTTTGCGACCCGTCAGGCTTAAACATCTCCCCGCTCCCTGGCTGACTAATGACATCAAAGTCATTATGGCCGGGCGCAATGCTGCTAAGGCTCGATTCAGGAAGGATCCGTCTGACTTTAATCGTGGCAAATATAGGCAGTTACGAAATCGCTGTAGTAGGCTGTGCAGGGATGCGCAACGTCGTCACATACACTCTTCTGTAGTAAATGGTGACCCTGCTAAGGTGTGTCATTCCTTAATTCTCTGGGTATTGGTAGGGCTAAGGCCTCCATTCCTAACAATCTTGATCTTTCCTCCTTTAACCAACACTTTTCTGCTCCTTCCTGTATCCCCTACAATTTAAAGCAAAGCACACTGCAATCACTCTCTTCCTCTCCTATTCCACAGCATCCTGCATTTTCCTTTCGGCCCGTCTCTGAGCGTGAAGTTGAAAGCAATATCCGAGCCGTTAAATCTAATGACGAAGGCATGGATGGGATTAGCCGGAGGATGATCCTGTTAGGGTTTGATATCCTTGTCCCTATCCTCTGCCATATTTTTAACTTCTTGCTCAATTCTGGCAGTTTTCCTAGCTGCTGGCGACAGGCAGTGGTCATACCAATCCCTAAAACTTCGAACCCTACCTTACCTTCTCACTTTAGACCCATATCCATTCTTCCTTTTCTTTCTAAAATCCTTGAACGACTTGTCCTCAACCAAGTCAGTGTCTTTGTTAATACACATAATTTCCTCAGCCCTTTCCAATCTGGCTTTCGCCCGGGGCATAGCACTACTTCCGCGCTGACTAAAGTGTCCGACGATATACGCCTGGGGATTTCTAATCAGCGATTGACAGCGTTGGTTCTTTTAGACTTTTCAAATGCTTTCAGCGCCGTTGATTTCGATATCCTTCTGGCTATGTTGAAATCTCTTCTAATCTCGGATACGGCAATCGAGTGGTTTCGTAGTTACCTTTTCGGCCGGCGGCAGTGCGTCCGCGCTAATGACAAACTGTCTAGTGCTAACGATATCACTGCCGGTGTACCCCAGGGCGGCGTCCTATCTCCTTTCCTCTTTTCGATTTTTATCAATTTTCTTACTCCACTCCTCTCCTGTCAATTCCATTTGTATGCTGACGACTTGCAAATATATTCTCAGGCCGCCGTTGATGATATTGTGAGTATGATCGCTAGCCTTAACGCTGACCTTGCGACGATTCATGAGTGGAGTCGAACCCACGGCTTAACGGTCAACCCCAACGAATCACAGGCTATCATCATCGGAGGCTCAAAACAGACTGCCAAGATAAACAGTATATATGTCCCTTTGCTCATATATGACGGTGTCACATTAAACTATTGTGATGTTGTTAAGAATTTAGGGGTCCTTTTTGACCGCACGCTTTGCTGGTCTCCACACGTAGCAGAGATGAGTCGTAAGGTGTTCGCTGCCTCTGGCTCTCTGAGAAAGTGGAGGAACTTGCTTCCTGTGAAGACCAAGGTTGAGCGTGCGCAATCTCTCCTTCTACCGATTTTGGACTATGCCGACGTCTGTTTAGTTGACCTTAATGAGGACTTGCTTAGCAAATTACAACGTCTTCAAAATCTCTGCATTAGATTCATTTACGGCTTGCGCAAGTTTGACCATGTGTCTGAATACAGGCATAGGCTCGAATGGCTACCAATTAGATTGCGTCGTGAGGAGCATGTCCTCATTCTCGTGTTTAACGTGCTGTATGATCCTCGTACTCCTTCTTACCTTAAAGAATGTTTCCGATTTCTCGGGGAGGATCACAACCGTTGGAGGAGCTCGATGGCGCAGCGGCTAGCGCGTTCGGCTTGCGATCTTGCCCGCTAAGCAACTTTCGCAATTCCAGGTCGCCTGATGGGTGACCAATTAAAACAATTCATTACGAGCTCCTCGGAAGGTACGTTTAGCCGTTGGTCCCGGTTGTTGTCGTAAGATGGCAGTCGTTAAAACCCACCAACCCGCATGGGGCCAGCGTGGTGGGTTATGGCCCAATATCCCCACGTGCTATTGTCCACGTGGGAGGCCTGTGCCCAGCAGTGGGACGTTTATAGGCTGATGATGATGATGATGATGATGATGATCACAACCGTGGTCTCAGGTCCAAGTCTGATAACGTGCTTAAGGCTCCCTTTACTCGGTCAGGTTATTTCAAGGATTCGTTTACAGTCCAGGCTACTTTTCTTTGGAATAACCTACCCTTTGAGATCCGTCACTCCAAGTCACTGTCCATCTATAAGGCTAAACTCCACAAGCATCTTTTGGCTCTGTCATCTGCGAGTAACATGTTATAGTTTATTTATAATGTTTTATGATTATAAAAGTAATGTGTATGTATGTATGTCTTATATATTTTGTATGTATGTAGTTATGTTTATAAATATAAATATGTATTCATTTACTGTCCATCCATTATACTTTATTATCTATTTATTAAACTTGCACACTTCCTCTATATCCTTCTCAGGTTCCGCTAACCAAAGGTTGTCTGGAAGAGATCGCTTTCAGCGATAAGACCGCCTTTGTACATACTAGTTTTAAGTTTATGTCACGTGTAACTGTTCCTTGTGTATGTGCAATAAAGTGTTTATCTATCTATCTATCTAACTAGTATTAAAGAACCGCCGTGAATAGCTTTGATTCGTACGTAGGTACGCGCTTGCTAGTTGGAAATTATTTACATGGAAAGACGTGTCATGACTTTTTAGCCAATGCTCAGTTACACAAAATATATGAATAGCCTGACTTTTTTCAATTAATTCTAATTCTAACTCCTTGCCAGCCAAACCCTGAATATTTTGATGTATAATACTAATGAATGTGGACATGGCTTTTGTCTTAGACCTCAGTTTAAACAAGAGGTAGTCATCTTACTACTAGTTGTAAAGGATGCAAACAAATAAACAATTGTAATATTTTTTTAAGTCTAAAATATTTAGAGAAGAAGTGTTTAGTAATTTAATGACTTTCTCTAAATAACTCAGCAGGACAGCATTTCAAACCATACTCTAATTTGTTAACTGACTAATTTTGAAATAAGTACCTACTAATCATTAAATGTCTATTCTTCTTCATGTGCCATATTATAACGATGGTCGCCGATCATATTATTGTTGGCTCCTACCCTGATCTTTATCACTGTTTAAAGTATTTAGGGAGTAAACATAGCAATTATAAAATAAAAATCAATATTTCAAAACTCACATGTATTTTCCATAATCCACACAATGTTTTAACAAACTGCACTAGAAAATCACACACTGTTTTTCGAGCATAGACTCGATTCGACCCTCTCTCTTTTATACCGTTCGTACCACCAACGTCAAATCAAGTACTCTGTTCTACCGGATACGGATGTACCCGGTACTATCTTTATGTTTGTGCTATCAACGCCATCTATTGAATGGCAGTCGAATCTATGCTTAAATACAAATTAAAGTAGAATTCTAAAAATACAAAATCATTATTCTAAACGGTCATAATCACGTCATATTAAATAAGTGATGATGACATTATTATCTTAGTTGATCTTTAGCCACTGCAACTCAAAAGGTGCAAGATGACAAAGATGCTCTTATTGAACCATTGCATTGGTGCAAGTTTTCTTCTCCCGATACAAACTCTCCCTGTATCGTGCCTTGGCTTAACAATTGCAACATTTTTTTTAACATACACCATACATACATTCACCACTATATCACCACAGAACAGTTGCACAACAACTGCACATTCAACATCAGGATGTGCTTCACCAGCATAACCATCTACAAGGGGTGGTCTCCAACTTCGAGGAGCAATACAGCACTTATGAAAGGGCTTTGGACCGCATCACAGAGCTGGAAAGGCACCTCAGTGCAGCCAACCATCAGATTTCTCAATTCGTTAAGAAGCAGCAGCAGCATGAAGTGGAACATACTCAATCTTTGTTCGAGGAGCTTATGGCATCACCTGGTGGAATCTCAGCAGAACGACTTCCACTTAACAACCACAACACTAATAAGTTAAGCAACAATAAAATTAAGAAATATGTTAAAATCCATATATTTATAAGGAAAACTGAAAAATTAATCAAAAAGAACAACTGTTTTTACAAAAATATTGCTCTTAGGAAAGAACGTATGAGCCTTTTAGATTATTTAGAGATTTATAATAATAAATTAATTAAAAGTAGGGAAATGTATGACTGGGACACTCAGCAATTACAATCAGATATTCAGCGGTTGCATGAGACACTTGATAGTGTAAACAATAAATATTCAACTGCACAAAAGGAAATCGAAGAGCATATTCAATCAGCTACAGAGTTGATTGATTTATGCAAATACAATGCTGATCGGTACGACTTTTTAGTTAATAATGAGATAAACAGATGTGAAAGTCCTTTATTATCAAACTCAAGTATTCAGTCAACTAACTTGTCTGTCATGGATCCCAGTCCGTTAACGGCCTGTACAGAAATTATACCTACTTATGATTTAAATAGCTTGATCATAAACAATGCTAATGAATTAAAAAGAAAAACATTTATGTTCTCTGATGGACTGGGTCAGGGGTTGGGGTTGCTTTTGAATGGAAGTTTAAATCAACAAGTAACGAATGTCTATGCCCCAGGTTTATCAATGAATACTATAGTACGTAGCATATCTCAGCAGTCATTGAACAGTTCCACTAATGTAATTATTTTATGTGGTGACAGTTCACAAATTAAGAAACGTGACATAATAGAAAACATAACTTATTTGTTACAATTTCAAGCGAATACAAATTGCAGGTTAATTGTTAGTGCTTTTCCCTACTGTAAAAACTTAACCTGGGAACAAAACAAACGTATTTTTGACTTAAATTTATTATTATATAATTTATTATGGCGTCATAGTGACAATATTTTATTTTTTGACATTAATAAATTTATTAATAATTTTATTTTGACTTCAGATACTATGTATTTGCCAAAGAAATATAAGACCCAGATAGCTAATTTATTAGCTTATAATATACAAGACCCAGTTATACCTGGTATAACAAAGTCTATTTATAATAAAGTCATCATTAGTAGTTCTACTAATGCATCTTTTATAACTAGTAGTAAGGTGACTACCTCTAGTTTAAACTGAGGTCTAAGACAAAAGCCAAGTCCACATCCATTAATATTATAAATCAAAACATTCAGGGTTTGGCTGGCAAGGACTTAGAATTAGAATTAATTGCAAAAAGTCAGGCTATTCATATATTTTGTATAACTGAGCATTGGCTAAAAACACATGACACGTCTTTCCATGTAAATAATTTCCAACTAGCAAGTGCGTACGTACGAAGCACAGCTATTCACGGCGGTTCTTTAATACTTGTTAGTAATAATATTAAATACAAAGAGCGAAATGATATTGTATGTCTTTCAAAGGAGCGTAATATTGAGCTATCATGCGTAGAGTTAAATAGGTTTATAATAGTGTGTGTATACCGACCCCCCTCGGGAAATTTCGATGTTTTTGAATCAGTAATGGAAGATGTACTTAATAAAATAAAATTAAAAAATAAATTTGTTTTAGTATGTGGGGATTTTAATGTAAATATTTTAGAAAACACTTCAGTGAGTGTTAGTCTTCTAGCTTTATTTAAATGTTTTAATTTAAAAAATCTATTTCTTGAACCCACTAGAATAACTTCACATTCGGCCACTTGTCTCGATAATATTTTTACAGACTATGACCCTGTATCTAAGTCAGTTATTAGTAGTCTTACATCTGACCATTGCGGTTTGAAGGTGAGCTATGATATTGATGTTAAGGAGGAGCCTAAAACTGTAACATGTAAACCAGTTACAAAAAAGCGAATGGAGTATTTTAAAAACAATGTAGCTTGTAAAATTGATACTTTGCTCTTTGTACAAGATGATCCGGATGTACTATATAGTAATCTCTTTAATCTAATAAAGACAGAATACAACCAGGTGTTTACTTCTAAAACAATAAAGTTTTCACAAAAACTTAAGTTCTGTGACTGGGCCACGCCTGGTATTTATAAAAGTAGAAATAAACTGTTTGAGCTATATAATCTAAGACAATATAACCATAATTTAAATTTTACAGAATATGTAAAAAAATACTCTAAATTGTTTAAGAAAGTGTGCTTAATAGCAAAATCAAATTTCATTAAAGATAAAATTAAAAAGTCTAATAATAAAATAAAAGCCACTTGGGATATCATCAACCGTGAAACTGGTAAATTAAAACAACGGGACAACACTTTTACTCTAAAAGTTAATGACAACCTTGTCAATTCGGATGCACAAATTGCTAATATTTTTGATGATTTCTTCATAAATATACCTGTGGTAACAACCTCTAATTTGAATTCATCACCAGTGGCGGCACAATCTTTTCTCGAAGAACATGTACCCAAATGTAATTTTTCTTTTAATTTTCAATATATTAACTCTAATAATATTATTAAAAGTTTCAAATCACTAAAAATGAAAAACACAGGTGATTTGTGGGGCATGTCTATAAAGATAATTAAGAATATTATATGTTCTATTGCACCCTATTATATGTATTGATAAGGGAATCTTTCCTGATCTTATGAAGTTTAGTAAGGTTATACCTTTATTTAAATCGGGAAGTAAAGAAGACCCCAGTAACTATCGACCAATTTCAATACTACCAGCACTTAGTAAGATTTATGAAAAAATTATTCTCGAACAGTTAGTAGAATACTTTTACATAGTAAGCAATTTGGTTTTACAAAGGGTCGTTCCACTACTGATGCAGGTGTTGCTCTAATAAAACATATATTTGATGCCTGGGAGGGGTCTCAGAACGCTCTTGGAGTTTTCTGCGACCTGTCCAAGGCTTTCGATTGCGTTGAGCACCGAACACTGGCGATGAAGTTAAATTATTATGGTCTCAAAGGTTTTGCGCTTAAATTGATACAGTTTTATCTTAGTTCTAGAACACAAACTGTCGATGTTAATGGAACTAAGTCATCCGGTTCTCATGTAAAAATGGGAGTTCCACAAGGGTCAATTCTTGGCCCTTTCTTATTTTTGATATATATCAATGACTTGCCATTCTTTGTAGAAAACTTCTGTGATATTGTATTGTTTGCAGATGATACTTCACTCATTTTTAATGTGACTAGGAATAAGAATAATTTTGACGATGTAAACAATGCTCTCTCAGAGGTACTTAGTTGGTTTACTGCTAATAATTTACAGCTAAACGCTAAAAAAACGAAATGTATTAAATTTACACTACCAAATGTCAAGACCGAACAAACCGATGTTAGAATGAATGGTGATAAATTAGATTTGGTAGATTCGACAGTTTTCCTAGGGATAACCATGGACTAAAAACTCCAATGGAATCCGCATATATCGAATTTGGCCGGCAAACTCAGTTCAGCAGCTTACGCCATTAGAAAAATTAGACAATTAACAGATGTTGAAACTGCTAGGACTGTTTACTTTAGTTATTTTCACAGTGTCATGTCGTATGGCGTCCTTTTGTGGGGAACAGCGGCTGATATTAAAACTATATTTATTTTACAGAAACGAGCAATAAGAACCATTTATAGACTGGGATCACAAACTTCTCTGAGAAATATTTTTAAGGAAGTTGGTGTTCTTACTGTTGCATCGCAATATATTTATAATTGTATAGTTTTTGTGCGGTGCAATATTAACTCTTTTTCTAAACACGGTGATGTACACAATTTCAATACTAGAAGTAAGTCAAAACTAGTAATGCCACTGTTTAGGTTACAAAAGGTTCTCGGCTCTTTCTTGGGGCAAGGTATACACTACTATAATAAAATACCAAGTACTGTACAAGATTTACCTTTAGATAAGTTTAAGAATCATGTAAAATCTTGTTTACATAAGAAAGGTTATTATACAGTCAAAGAATATTTAGAAGACAAAACAGCCTGATTATAATAATATTTTCACATTTTATTTTCTGAGCAATTTTTTTTTTAGTAATTAATTTTACGCTGTTATGATAGCCTTTAACAGCAGTGTCTTACAGACAAAGGTACCCACTCAAAATTTATGTTGCGTTTAAAGTCGTCTTGTTGTTCTCTTGCTTTCGTTGGAGTTGCTCGAGTGTGTCATGCTCTCTTAAAGCGTCTCTGCGGTGGTGGCATGTGCTTCGGGTCGTTACGTTCCCTAAAACATGGTTGAGCGAAGCGATGGCTGATTCACATGTCATACTCGTGAACGGGTGCCGCCTGTGGAGGCTGGTCTGCTCTTGCAATCTTATTTTTTTTTTATTGGTAGTATTTAATAGTTTTTCTTTTTATTCCAAAGATACTGTAAGACGTTGTTCGTTTTATTTAAAATCGAGCAATACCTGTTTTTTATTGAATATTCTTTTGTCTTGTAATCGTATCAAATGTTTTTTTTGTTGTAATGGAAAATGTCCTTCTATGACAGGGAGGGCATGTTCCAACTTGTATTGACGCTCATAATTTGTTTAATTGTATGTTGTATGATTTGGTAACGACATATTGTTTTGTAAATGTCGTTACTTCTATATTATTATAAACCTGTGGAGTTTCTTGCGCCCTTCTTCTCCACAGTTAAAAGACTTCCTGAATGGGCGCTTTGCCCGTCCATCCTTTAACTTTTGACGATTCAAAATGCTTATTCTAAGTTTACTGAATAAAGAGATATTGATTTGATTTGATTTGAGTTATCTATTCCGTGATTATCATGCAGTCCTTTAGCCGCCTTTTACGAAACCCAATAGATATGATGATTTCTTGTAAAAATGAACCGCCACCACACAGTTCATTTTTATTCGAACCAGGTTTAAGTTCATGAATGTTTTGACAGTTCCAATCTTTTAAAGGGCAATGTATACGCTTTTATAACAAAATCCCAAGTGACATGTTAAATCTAACTGTCAAAAAATTCAAAAATGTAGTTAAACGCAATCTCTGTAATAAAGCTTATTATAAAGTTTCTGATTATTTAAACGACAAAAAAGCTTGGGATGAAACTATCTCCAACTCCCACAAAAACAATGTAATAGTTAAGAATAATAATTGTAACAAAGACGTTCAAAAGAATATAAGCCAAGCAGAGTTTCTTGCCAATTCTTCTCTGTCTGGTCGCGTTACGAATTGGTGTAAATCAAAAAATTGACGTGTCAAAGTGTTCCTTATGGTTCTTATTGAATAAATGATTTTTTATCTTTATCTTTATCTTATCTTATCTTATCTATGTTCGATATAAAAGCTATCAAAAGTTTATATTGTCTTTGCTTAAAACCGATTAGTGATGCAAGAAAGAAAGATCACTTTCAGACGACAGTGAAAAGAGAGAGAAGCACTGTTAGTTTTAAAGTTTAAAAAAAGCGCCTGGCTTTTCGACGTGATCCTACGTATTTTTCAAGATAACCATTTTTAGAATTCAACTTATTAAAGTCGCAAGTTTTAACTCGGACGTTGAAACCTAAGTTTATATATCACTGAAAGCTACATTTCGCAGTCCACTTTTCGAAATTTCAGAATTTGCGGCCATATTTTAAAAAATGCGGCCATGAAGTCTAGAAAGCTTTGCAAAGTTTGTATAATAAAAAAAGAACGTCAATCTTTACACGAGTTTTCGCTTGGTTCCGGTGCATTCTGGACATGGTGTTTGAGGTTAGCTCCGCCCTACATTACATTCTGTGTCTCCTTTTAAAAAAAGATCTTAATCTTATAAATCGATTTGGAACTAGTGGTAGACTTAAGACCTCTGTCCGTGTGCATGTAGAAAAGATTCAAAGACCTGTTTTACAATCTCCAAGTAAGTTCCCAGTAGCTTGAGAGATACTTCATACAAAACTGTCCTTTTTAACTGACAAGTAAACGACTGACGAGTAGTTCGTTGGTAAGCGCATCCCTTGAGAACTTTTGAACAGATTTGGTTGTAATTTTGCACATATACACACACACTGACATAGCTTTACCTGGACTAGGACATAGATACTGAAACCTGCTGGTTTATGTAGATCTTGCAAACAAAGTCGCGGGCAACAGCTAGTATAAAAATAATAAATGGGTGGCAGCCCATTAAAAGAATACTATCAACCCATTTCTTAATCAGACATTGTAAAGCAGCCTTCAATCACTTATAGATAGATAGATAGATGGATAAACGCTTTATTGCACACACACAATAACAGGAAAACAAAAGTTAAGCATTTTAAAACTAATGTGCGATTTTTCTAGAAGACCTTTGAGTATACCTCAACTGAAAATCTTATGATTATGATAAACTTATAATCTGTTGATAATGATAATTATTAATTAATAATTGACTTTGCCATTTCACCACAAATATTATTCCTCAAACGCCAACAACGTTTTGAGGCCACACACGGTGAGCAAGAGACAAAATGTAGGGCAAGTAACACGGCAAAGTTTGTACGCCGCAAGTTGCTCGTACCAAGGTGCATTCAGCGGCTGTAAGAGATATCTGCGCGAACTTTGTTAGCGCTGAGCCGGGAATGAGGGCTTCACGCCTTTGAACGCTTGGTCACACTAATTCTGAGAGTATAGTAACTCATACCACTGTCGCAGTGGAAATTGTTTTACAACTCGTATGGGATATAGTGACAGTTTATCAACTCTAGATAATATGATGTAGCTTTGGGATGTAATTCTGACTTTGGCGGTGCAAACTTTTTTAATAACACATTGCTAATGCTATTCGTTGGTAAGCGCATCCCTTAAGAACTTCTGAACAGATTTGGTTGTAATTTTGCACATACACACACACACACACACACACACTGACATAGCTTTACCCGGACTTGGACATAGATACTTTTTTTCCAGGTAACAGGTTTCTGTGGGATCGTGGAGATCTTGCAAACAAAGTCGCGGGCAACAACTAGTATAAAAATAATAAATGGGTGGCAGCCCATTAAAAGAATACTACCAACCCATTTCTTCCCTTGGATGTCGTAAAAGGCGACTAACGTACACCCAACGTCAGAGAGCGGCGATGGACTCACCACCTATCACGCTAAGCATATGTCGTGTGCAGTTACAATTTGGTGAAGCGTGGCAGAAGACTGCTTTTGTCATCCTCATCGAATGATCTCTGACTGGCCCATAACTTAACTTATGTTATTTTAGTGGGGCTTGAAGAGGTCTCCCTCTAGCAGTAGCACGTCGACCCATTGGGATCTTTTGTGCAACCCCGTCCTATCACTCTGTTTTCTCAGTGAAAATGACTGCCTTAAGCTTAGCGTCGCGCGCGCGCAGTATCCGGGGACGGGCGCGTAATCGATCGCTAAGACATTTTTATTGTTACGTAAAAATGGCGTCGACGGTGAAGTGCATTACGTGCAATATAGTAATCGACGAGTTACTTGCTTATGTGCAAAACAAAATATCCGTTATGGATGAGGACAGTCTAGTGAAAATATGTGTGTCGTCTTTTAAAAGTGAAGAAATAACGCGATCGAAGTCGTTACTGTTTGAATCGTTGCCGGGTGAGAAACGTAAAATCATGCGTAAACGACATGGAAAAGAAAATCGGGACATGGAGGATATCATTTCGCTTTTTAAAGGGACTGATCCTGAAATCATACCCGTTTTCGTGGCTCGAGAACTAGAAAAGTTGCCGCCGATTACTTGGGATCACTTGGATGCGACTAAAATCTTAAAAGATTTATTAATTCTCCAGAACGAATTGAAAGAAATAAAAATCTAATTATGTCACTTCTGAACAACTAAATCAGTTGAAAGATGCAGTGAAAGACAAAATTTCATCTTCAAATCAGTCGACACCGAATGGTTTTCGAAATATACGAATAAATGCAAAGCGTGGCGCGTGTATGGATAGTGGACCGATCGGACTTTCGCATATAGATATGACTGTGGCCGACTACAATCATGCTAATTTGTCGAATTTATCCAATTCGGTTAATTGCAACAACCAACGCAAATCGCAGGTCTACCCTCCATTATCAAGAACGTCGAGGGGAGTTGGCGGCGCCGCCGGCAGCGCCAGGCTGTCTACGTTGGCTGCGCCCGATACCTGCTTACCGAGCGAGCCGGCTGCGACCGCGCATCAGCTGTGCAATACATCTACACCTATACATAATGCAACCACTGCGTGTCGCGATACCAAATCTCCGAACAACTACGTTAAGCCGCAAAAGTCTTCCTTTGCTGATACTCTAAGGGCCGACGGCGAGTGGAAATTGGTACAGCGACGGAAAACCAAAATTAATTATCGTTACCACGGTACAACTGAAGTTTCACAAGATAACGAAGGAAAGTTCAAAGCCGCAGTTAAGAAAGTGCCGATATTCATAACAAAAGTGCATTTAGACACGACTGACGCCGACATAATGGATTATGTATATAAGAAAACGAAAGAGAAGATAATATTGGAAAGAATTTCATTTAAAACAGAGAAAGGGCACAAAGCATTTAAGTTCGTTGTGTCTGAACAAAAACTGTCAGTGTTTCTTGACAGTAATTTGTGGCCCCAGGGTATAATTTTTAGACGTTTTGTGCATTTTAAGCCAAAGAAATCGAACAGTGCTCATACTGTGCCCGGCACTGCTACTAATAGTAATAATAATAATTATAATGACCAGTAATTCAACACATAGATTAGTAAGTTTTAACTGTAAGAATGTTAAACGCTCAATCGAATATGTGAAATCATTGTGCCGAACTTCAAGTATAGTAGCATTGCAAGAAACTTGGCGCTATTGACCAGGACTTCGGGTGGACGGGTACGTCGGCGGTGGACATGGCGGCGGGCATGCTGCGCGGCAGGCCCTACGGTGGGGTAGCATTGCTGTGGGACAAACGCATTTTCCAAAGTGTGTCGGTAGTGAAATGTGATAACCCGAGAGTATGTGCAGTAAAGATGTGTATTGGTGAAAGATCATTCTTAGTTTTTAGTGTATTGTTATTATGGGGAATGGGGCTGAGAATAAAACGTGAGTTCACTAGTTAGCAATCTATTTCAGACTGTCGTACAGCGGATCGGATGTTGAGGGTGACGGATTCAACAAGTCCAAACGACATCTTAACTTTTTCCCGAAAAGAACCTCAGCTGGGGATTTGTTTGTGGAAGAATGAACAGAGTTACGGTAGCTGAATAAAAACTCATTTAGCTTAATATTTAAATCGTTGCCTTTACCCCTAGACATAAAAATTGATTTAAGTGCCCTTTTTATGATTTTTACGTAACTTTCCGCTTGTCCGTTACTAGCCGGGTTATAAGCTGGTGACGTTAAATGTTTTATGCCATTGCTAGAACAAAAATATTCAAACTCGGACGATACAAATGATGTGCCGTTATCAGTACAAATGGTATTTACTAACCCGAATCTTGCCATTAATTCGCATAATTTTTGAATGACTACCTTAGAACCGTAACCCGTACTAACGTCAAATACCTCGACCCATTTAGAATAGGCATCAACCACGACTAAAAACATTTTATTGTTTATCGGACCCAAAAAATCTAAATGGACCCTGTGCCAAGCTTCCGGCGGGTACGGCCAGACGGTGAGCGGTGCGCGCTGCGGGGTAGGCCGCAGCAGCGCGCACACTTCGCAGGCGCCGGCAGCCCGCTCCACGTCTGCCGATAAGCCGGGCCACCAAAACCTAGATCGCGCATCCACTTTCATTTTCGTGGCACCTAAATGACCATTGTGTAATTCCTTTAAAATAATGTGCCTAAGCTTTTCCGGTATTACTAACTTAGAACCTCTCATTAGACAACCTTTTTCAACTGCAAGTTCAAAACGGGACCCAAAATAAGGCCGAAGTTGTTTTTCAATGTTTCTGGTTGGCCAACCCGATAACGTAAATTTAATTACTTTAGACAGAACCGGGTCCACATTTGAGGCACTTTCCACATCTTTGATAGACAACATAACTGAATCTGCATCAAATACAAAGTTAATATAACACGCCTCGTCAATTAAGCTATGACCGAACTCCTGCGAAACCGGTTCCTTTTGTAACGGTTCGATAATACTTTTTACTTTCTCGGGACATTTATGTAAACCATTCTTATCGATAATAAAACCTAAGTAAGACACAGATTCTTGGAAAAAATGACATTTATCTTTCCTTAACACTAACCCCGCATTCTCTAATCTGCGAAAAACTTCATTTACTCTGGCTAAATGAATACTATCTGATTCCCCAGTGATCAGGATATCATCCAGAAACTGAAGGACCCCGTTATTTAAAAGGGAAGAATCGCCCTCGCCCGGGACTGCCGGTTCATTTTCGAGTAAAGACTGACCATTCTGCTCTGAGGTAATAAGAATATTTTCGAGCGTTCTCTGAAAAATAGCCGGTGCGCTTGAAAGACCGAACACGAGTCTTGTAAATCTGTAAAGCCCTTTATGCGTATTAATACAAGTTAGGTCCCGCGATTCCTCATGTAATAAAAGCTGATTGTAAGCTCCAGATAGATCTAGCTTAGTAAATCGCATCCCGCCATGTAGCTTAGCAAAGAGTTCTTCTACTTTAGGTAAAGGATATTTATCCACCAACAACTGTTTATTTAAAGTTCCAGAAAAATCAGCGCAAAGGCGAATTTTTCCATCTTTCCTTAAAACAGGAACTATTGGACTAGCATAGTCTGAAAACGGCACAGGTTCCAAAATACCTAACCTTACAAGTCTGTCTATTTCCTCGTCTAACTTCGCCTTAAGTGCAAACGGCACTGTACGAGCTTTACAATAAACTGGTGACGAATTGGGTTTTAAATGAAGTTTGACTTCAAGACCCTTACAACAACCCAGCTGATCTGAAAATAGCCTTGGGTATTTTTTTTGAAAACCTTCGACTTCTGGGCATTTGACTTCACACGTGTTAACATGACAAATCTGAAGCTTAAATTTGGCTATAAAATCCCGGCCGAGTAAGGGTGGGCCACCATTTTTAACCACAAAAACGTTTAATATCTCTTTCTTACCCCGAAAATAAAAAGGCAAAACAATAGTGCCTAAAGTCTCTATTGAGCCCCCGTTATAACTCTGTAACATCTTACTGCTTTTACTTAACTTATATTTTGAGAAATATTTCAAATATATAGTATCGGAAATGGCGGTCACAGCAGAACCAGTATCTACTTCAAAACACAAAGAAATGTTATCCACTAATACAGACTCCTGCATAGGTTCTCCTCTATACGAGCGGATATTAAAAAACAAACGCTTACCATCATCCTCTTCATCCGAACAACACTGCAAGAAATGCTGATTTTTTTTACCACTATTTTTATTGGCACACACTCGCTTTAAATGGCCTTTTTTTCCGCACGTATTACACAACGCATTTTTGAAACGGCACTTTTTGCTTAAATGACCGAAATAACCGCACACTTCACACTGATCGGACGATCGAACCGCCCCAGTTCCCGGGGCGCGGCGAGGCCCGGGTGCTAGGGGCCCGCGCCCGTGAGCCGCCGGCGCCGCCGCCATGTTGTACATGTCGAGGGCCGCGGGCTGCGCCGCCGCCGCTGCGTGGCTGCCGTAACGAGCACCATCCCTGGCGCATCGGACACTGTCTGCTAGCTGCAGTGCTTTTTGCATCGTTAGCCCATCCATGGATTCGGTGAACAACCGGTCTCGCTCGGGTCCAGTAATCATACCGAGAACGAACCGATCACGCAGAGTTTCTTCTAAAGTAGACGCCGGAAACCCACAATCCTTGGCCAAGCCGCGCACGCGCGCCGACCATTGCGAAAATGATTCATTTGTTGTTTGAACGGCACTGTGAAACTTATGACGTTCCGCAAAACTACATATTTTAGTTTTGAAATGACCGTTAAACAAACTTATGACTTCTTCATATCCTAAAATTCCAACATCCTTGGGTAGGGCTAAATCTCGGATGAGTCTATAAGTAGTTTCTTCTAAACTACTGAGTAGAATTGCCCTCCGTCTTGTTCCCAACTTGTCTTCGGCCGCTGTGATTCCGTTCGCTTGAAACCATTGTTCTAGCCGACCAATATACGTCCCCCAATCTTGAAGTTCGTGGTTAAACACCTTTAATACTCCAACCGACATCGTTTATGTTGCTTAACGGTAATAAAAGCGTAAAATTCGGACTGCGCCACTGTTATTATGGGGAATGGGGCTGAGAATAAAACGTGAGTTCACTAGTTAGCAATCTATTTCAGACTGTCGTACAGCGGCTGAGAGCCGTCTCACCGGACCGAACTTATGTCTACCCTCTTATTACTAACATGTATATATATGCCTACATATAAAGTGGAAAATTTAAACGAATTTACGGATTGTCTCAGCTTGGTAAGTGCTATTATAAGTAATGAGAATTTTGAGTCAGTGTACGTACTTGGGGACTTTAATGCTCATCCGAGTGAAAAGTTTTTTGACGAGCTTACTTGTTTTTGTAATGAACAGGAATGGGTATGTGCGGATGTAAATGTGTTGGGATTGAACTCGGGTGCATACACTTACATAAGCGAAGCACATGGATGTAGACAATGGTTAGACCACTGTGTAGTCACCAATTCGTCTGTGCCATCTATTAAAAATGTATTTATCGATTATGATGTTCTATGGTCGGATCATTTTCCATTAATTTTAGAATGTAATTTTGACATAATAAAACCTAAAATGTTATCTGATCGATTTAATGTTATTAATAAAGTATTGTGGGGTGACCGCAATCCCGAACAAGTAGAATTGTATAGTAAATTATGCAATGAAAAATTAATATTAATAGATTTTCCTACTGAGTTGACGTGTTGTTGTGACCATATATGTAATAATTTTGACCATAGATTTGTTATTGACAATATATACCGTGAAATTGTAAACGCATTGAGACAGGCAGCTGTCGCTGGAAATATTGACTTGATTGTAAATCGAAAAAGAAAAAGGCTTGTTCTGGGGTGGAACAGGCATGTGCGGGATGCTCACAGGGAGGCTAGGTGTAAATTTAACATATGGATCTTATATGGAAAACCCTAAACCGGTCGCGTTTATGATGAGATGGTTGAAAGTAGAAAGATCTTTAAGTCTCGTTTAAAGTGGTGTCAAAACCATAGCGAACAATTAAAAATGGACTTTTTATCGTCTAAGCATTCAAAACATGACTTTCGCAACTTTTGGAAGGCCACGAATAAATTAAATGGCAAGCCGAGCCTTCCTGTGAGTGTCAACGGAATTAATGACCCCAAAGGCATAGCTGACATATTTAGAGAGCACTTTACCATCAAATCATCCTTGGGTTCGTCTCAGTCGGCGAGTGATGCGGGTCCTTGTGGCCGGGAGCTGAGTACTAGGTTTTTAGCTAAAGATGTTATAGGAAGGTTATACAATCAATGTCGCGTGGCAAGTCCCCTGGCCACGACGGGCTCAGCATCGAGCACTTAAAGCATGCGGGCCCCCATCTGCCTAGGGTGCTAGCGATGCTCTATTCTTTTTGTGTAGGGCACTCGTACTTGCCGGCTGATATGATGAAGACTGTGGTAGTGCCAATTGTTAAGAATAAAACTGGTGATGTGTGCGATAAATCTAATTATAGGCCTATTTCGCTGGCCACTGTTATATCTAAAGTGCTTGACAGTTTGCTTGATACTCAGTTAGGCGGTTATCTAAATTTACATGATAATCAGTTCGGCTTTAGGCCAGGACTCTCCACAGATACGGCTATCTTGAGTTTAAAGCAGACTGTTAAGTATTACACAGACTGCCGTACACCCGTATATGCCTGTTTCCTCGACCTTTCCAAAGCTTTTGATCTGGTTTGTTATGATACCCTATGGCAGAAGTTAGGCGATATCAAGGTGCCATTAGAACTTAACAACATCTTTAAATATTGGTATCAAAATCAGGTCAATGTTGTGAGATGGTCGAGTGCCTTGTCGGAACCGTATAGGATGGAGTGCGGGGTGAGGCAGGGAGGGCTGACCTCGCCGAAGCTATTCAACCTGTACGTTGATGCCCTGATAGGTGAGCTCAGCGGCAGCCGTGTCGGCTGTCATATAGACGGGGTACCAGTAAATAATATAAATTATGCTGATGACATGGTCTTGCTGAGTGCATCGATCTGTGGTATCACAAAAATGTTAAAAATATGTGAAAGGTATACCCGCGAACATGGCCTAGTATACAATGTAAAAAAGAGTGAATGCATGGTCTTTCGGGCCGAAGGGAAATGTCCGACCTCCATCCCTCCCATAAAATTGTACGGAACGCCACTGCAGTGCGTGAACCAATTTAAATACCTTGGTCATATTCTTGCCTCCGACCTGAAAGATGATGCAGACATAAAAAGGGAGCGTAGGGCGCTGTCTGTAAGAGCGAACATGGTGGCCCGTAGGTTTGCGCGTAGCTCAGCAGAGGTTAAACGAACTCTTTTTCGAGCTTACTGCACTAATTTCTACACGTGCAGCCTGTGGGTAAATCATACGCAAAAACAGTACAGTGCCTTACGTGTTCAGTATAATAACGCGTTCAGGATGCTGATGGGGCTGCCCCGATTCTGTAGTGCGTCAGGGATGTTCGCGGATGCACAGGTGGACTGGTGGGTAGGTAGGTGGCTTCTACACCATAATGCGGAAGCGGTGTACATCGCTGGTGCGCAGGGTTCGGGCCAGCTCTCCAACCGCATCCTGAGTGTGTTTGCAAACAGGTTTGATTGCCAATACATGCGTCATTGCTGTATGGTGCATGCGCTGACTAACAACAAATATTAGTTATTGTTATTTTTTATTTATTTTTTTATTTATTTTATTATTATTATTTTAAGGTATTTTGATTTTAATGTAGTAATTTGATTATTTTGTAATAATTGTAATTTAATTGTTAATAATGTTAATGAATTTAATCCAAAATGTTTAATAATAATGTAATTATGTTGCATTCATTAATATTTTATTATTATTCTTAAATTGATTTGATATTATTTTATTGATGTAAAATTGACATTTTGTTTTAAGTGGATATGGGCTTTTTTGCCTGAAATAAATGATTTTTATTTTTATTTTATTTTTATTTTATTTAGCAATGTCTCTGAGGGCTAAGAACCTAAAGTCTTTGGACTGACCCCTTGGGGATAGTAGTCGTGAGTGTATATAAGGCGACTGCTGGAAACCGCAAGAAACTTCAAGGGCTGGTCAGGTCAAGTGTTTTAAACATGACAAAAAAGGAATTCGTGTTTTTTAGTAGGTACTTATCGCCCAGCTGACGGGGGCAACGGCCGGGCGGCCGTCTGTTGACCCGTCAACGTAGGTACTTATCGCCCAGCTGACGCGGACGGGTCAACAGACAACCGCATGCTTTAAAATAAATTAGATACCCAAAAACTATCCAATTAAAATTCACAAAATGAATTATTTCATTAAAAATGAAAAAAAACACGACAAAACACTTTTTTTGTCATTTTTGTCATGTTTAAAACACTTGACCTGACCAGCCCCAGAAGTTTCTTGCGGTTTCTAGCAGTCACTTTATATACTTATATACCTATGTATTTAAGTAGATGTAATCCTACTAATATTATAAACGCGAAAGTTTGTCAGAATGGATGGATATTTGTTACTCTTTCACGTAAAAACTACTGAATGGATTTGGATGAAATACGGCAAACAAATAGTTTAAAACCTGGATTAACACATAGGATACTTTTTATCCGGATATTCCTACGGAAACGGGAACAACGCGGGTGAAACCGCGAGCGGCCGCTATTGATACATATTTGTAAGTCATTTGTCGTTCGGTCACCGAGGCGTTACAAAAAAAACTACTAAAGGTTGCTTCACACATATCAGTGAAGGCACAGTACCGGCACAGTACTTTTCATACATTCCCTATGAACGCATCCCCACCTTGTCAGTGATATTGCTCTTAATATCAGTGTCGCCACCGGAAAATCACGGACGTATTCTTTTTGACAACGTTCATAGAAATTGTATGAAAGAATATTCTTTTACTGTGCCGGTACTGTGTCGGAACTGTGACTTCACTGTGTGAAGCCTTAATTGGTGCTTTCCATTCATTGTTGGGCATAAAACATTTCGCTGATAAAATGACGCCCCGGTTTGATTTCGAAATGGAGAAATTAAATAAAGTAGCAAAACATTTACAATGCCAGGTGTCGATATGAAAACAGAGTGCGATATGAACTATGAGTGTGATTAAAATTTCCGCCAGGCTTTTATACTTGTGCCTCCATCCTGAATTCACTCGCGTCGAAGAAACTTTAGTATTTATATTATTCCAGTATTATCAATATTCCATTATTTTATTCATGATCATCATCAGCTGAAGGATGTCCACAGTAGAAGTCATTCTGAGAGTATAGTGACGCATACCACTGTCGCAATGAAAACTTTTTTACAAACTCATGGGATATAGTGACAGTTTACCAACTCTATAACTATGATGTGATGTAGCTTTGGGGTGTGATTCTGGCTTTGGTGGTGCAAATTCATAATATACATGCATATAATCACGACTATTATCCCCAAAGGGTTAGTCAGAGATTAGGCAATGAGGACAGCAAAAGCAGTCCTCTACCATACTTCACTTTTCACCAAATAGCGACTGCAGATGTGCTCAGCGTGACAGATGGTAAGCCTATCGCCGCTCTATGCTTATGGAAGTAGTCTTTAGTCCGTTAGTCGCCTTTTACGGTTTAACTAACCCTTCGGGATAATAGTCGTGATTATACATATAATATTACATACACACATACATTATGTGTGTATGTAAGTTAATAACAGCTGTCCCACTGTTAGGCAAAAGCCTCTATTATTGAAATCAATTTTATGCTACAAATTGGCAGGTGATCACTGCTCTTTCCAAAACGATCACAAATCTGAGTTGTATGCAATATGTATTATAAAAAACTATAAAGAATAAAGGTTGCCTGACTTGAAAATGAAACCTGAGACTAAGGCTTTACCATTTTGTCACCTAGACGTTCAACCCTGCTTACGGGCAAAAGTTTCATAGTTCACCATAATGAATGTGCCACTAAAACGTACCCCTTACTAATTTTACGGCAGTCATTCATTTTTTAAAGCTAAGCAAAAACATCGAAGCAAACGTCGTAAATCTCTTAGCCATTATCGTTTTGACACGTGTTAAGCATACTTGCGGTGATCCGAAAAAATAAGCAAAAAAACGAAACAACAGAAAACTAAAAACACATGGGTGGCGGCAAATGTGAAACATCTCCTTTAGAAGGAATTAATGTTAGAGCAAACAGTTTCAGATAATCCTAAACTTTTTTAGTTCTTTTTTTCGTCAAAAAGTTTTGTAGTTATATCAACGGGATTTAACGCAAAACTACTTAGTAAAAGCATTTACGCATACCTTTTATACCCGACGACGTTTCGACCGAGTTGCACCGGCCAAGGTCACAATTCGGTACATAATTTGTATATTCTGATTCATTATTATTAAAATAGGTCTCTTACATCTTAACGACTGCTTAATGCGGTGGTTATAGGCCAGCACACGGATGACGGGGTGGCCTCGCGAGGTCAGTTCCCCCGTGGATCAGGTCCCGTGACCGCCACCCTAAGAGCCCTACGCTATCGGAGTTTGGTCCCCCGGTGATTAGTGGGTAGGCCCCTCCCTCTCGCCCGACGATTACGCCGTGGAAAGGGGGACGGGAGAGTCCCACATATCCAGTCTCCCTCCTGGAATCCATAAGCAGGGATTACACCGGGTAAAAAAAAAAAAAAAAAAAAAAAAAAAAAAAAAAAAAAAAAAAAAAAAAGGTCTCTTACATCTACGAGTAAAACAGTTCTCCCAGTGCATGCCACTACGTCCGATATTCGCCTCTTTTTTGCATACTATATCTTCGTTACATAACTAGTAGAAATTAGTTACTTTTAAAAGTTTTACAAGTAAAAGTCGTTTAAAAGTTTTTTGGGGGTCAAAGTTGCTCGCGTCCGTAGGTTTACCCTTGAGACCCTACACGTGATCCCTGGGTGGTGCTAAATGAGTGACACCAACTGAGTGGTAGAGCCACGCTGCGTTGCAGCACACATTGGGCCGGCTCGCCCGGCGTAATACCACCCTCTCACTAATATTCGGCGTGAAATAATGGCACTTGGTGCTGTTGTGTTTCGTCCGACCAGTGAGGGTTCCGGAGGCCCCTTCCCCCCCCCCTCCTCCTCCCAATTCCTATTCCTTCCTTAAACCTATTCCTCCCTTAAAGGCCGGCAACGCGTCTGCGATTCCTCTGGTTTTGCGGGTGTCCATGGGCGGCGGTGATTGCTCTCCATCAGGTGACCCGCCTGCTCGTTTGCCTCCATCTTATATAAAAAAAAAAAAAAAAAAAAAAAAACATACCTAATATGCAACTTTTTTAATTATTTTGCTTTCTTATTTTTAATAACTGTTATTTTTTTTACCAACAGACACCCATAACATTTTCGCATTAAAAAACTCCATACTGCACTTACACATAAAATATCCAGCACCGTGTGACGTCATAAATATGCAAGCACAATAAAATTCGCGCGTTCGCTCGTCCAAAAAAATGAACAAATGGCCAACAAATATCAACACCTAAAATCATATCCGGACAATAAAGACGCAAATGTGGCCGTTTGTATCCGCACCATTTAATATTATGAGCTTGGTTTCCGTGCATTACAACCACTGTATTTATCTTCTGTAAGACTGCACATATGAGTAACCAACTTCGTTGTGCGGCTTACAGATAGACGGACACCCGAAACAGAACCTTAACGCGAAGTGATAAGAAGATGTTTTGATATTATAATAGCGGTAAGTTCGTCGAAGATGCACAAGAAATGATGGCGGTCGGTGTACCCACAGTGCAGCGGTTTTGGCACAAAAACAAATGAAGACAGTGAAATTTCAAATTGCTGTAAAGATTCCTAATGGCGCATAAAGATTAAATTGGTTATGCCTAGGTTCAGGTTCTCTCGTAAGTTAGGATATTTAAACCAATAATTTAAGTATCCTAATAACTAACAACTGGGGCCCTATTGTGTACCTCTTAGAGCAGATTATTCTTACTATGCGAAATTCGTATGGGAATTAGCACAGCAAGATTAAATTAATCCTTCTCTATGAATTAAAGGTAAGGGTATATCAACAACATGCATGCTTCCAAAGCCCCCTAGCATAGAGCGGCGATGGGCTCATCACCTGTCGCTGAGCACATCTGCAGTCGCTGTTTGGTGAAAAGTAGACTTTGGTAGAGGACTGCTTTTGCTGTCCTCATTGCCTAGTCTCTGAAGTACCCTTCGGGGATAATAGTCGTGATTATATGTATCTATTATATGAATAAACATGCCATAAGAATTAATATGTTGAGTATTATTAGTTCAACCATATAATATAATCGAGGCGACACTTTGAGAGCGCTAATGCTGTATCTAGTGTTTTAGATGACCGAAGGTCGTGCTCCATATCGCTCATTGTATTACAACTAACGCGGGCCGGTCTTCAAGCTGCGCTGCATTTAACTTCTTTAAAGGCTCTTCCGAAACCAGCGCCATATTGTACTTTCTTTACCCCTATATTTTTTACACCTCCGAGGGATGTTACTCTAAGTGTCAAAACGTACAAGGGTAATTTTGTCTAAGTGGTAAATTATCCAGGACGTCCTACTGTCCAGATGCCATAAAGACCACAGGTCAATTTGACCCAAGTTACGTGGGGCGCACTAAAAGTTTCCGGAATGAATAAGAAAAATTATTATTAAAAGTCAAAAATGAATTTATTGTTGCTCATAATTTTTCACTTTGCGTAAATGCACTTTTACATTGGTTAAACAAATTTTGAAAACTTTTGTGCCACTCATCCGTCATCAAAATCATACTACGAAAATTTTCCCGAGTTAAATCCATGTCAATGTAGACACGCAATTTTTAAAATGGCGTTACAGTGTAAAAGCAATTGACAGTTAGATGAAACAAACCTCAGAACCTTAGATTAATGATTGGTCTCGCTGCGCTCGACTAGATACCTCCGTCGTACTTGTCAAATGCGGCAACAAATGCTACGCCGAAATCGGCGTACCCGAGCCAGTCACACTGACAGCTATAGGTGACGTGTACGTCCCGAATGTTTTATTCAATTTTGGGCTTAACTCAAACTAAAATGCCTGTTTGCGTAGTAAAACTGTGTAAAAATAATAGTTCTAAAAATAAGAAGGACACTGGGATCACATACCATCAGTAAGTATCGTATAATTTCGAAATTTTATCATAAAATAATATGAACAATAAACGCCATTCAGTGTTACCGCTTATACAAGAATAAAGTCCCCGTGGTTGAGATTTTTATTAGGTGAATTTATTGTTATTGTCTTTTATTATAATATAGGTAACCTATTTTATTTGTCTTACAAAGTTACTATATGCTTAACCTAGTTATATGTTATTTCATGTTTACTTATATTTGTGATCTATAATAAGGTGTAAAAATGTTAGCTGACACTATTCTACCGATAAAACTGAAAAGCTTTCCATAAGAAACAAGGGTCGAAAATTTATTATTTTTCCCAATACAAAATGTGACTTAAGTATGGAAAAGCTATTTTTTTCTTTTTGACCTATGTTCCTGAAATGTAAACTTTTCGTGTCTGTACTTACATTGAAAATTTTATATTTACGAGTATAATTACATCCAATCCGTTTTTGAATTAAAGAACCAATATAAATGAAATAAATCTTTAATTCTTGGAACTATATAGGGTGACTGCTAGGGGCCGCGGGGGGCTTCGGGGGCTGGTCGGGTCGGGTGTTTTGAACATGACAAAGATGACAAAAAAGGATTTCGTGTTTTTTTTCATTTTTAATTAAATAATTCTTATTGTGAATTTTAATTGGATAGTCTTTGTATTTATTTGAGTATCTAATTTATTTTAAAGCAATAACATAAGAAAACTAAATGAGAAACAATTATTTACAACGCGCGGGCAACGGCCGGCCGGTCGACCGTCTGTTGACCCGTTCGCGTCAGCTGGGCGATAAGAACCTACGTTAATCTGCAATGATACCATTTTTGTCATGTTTAAGACGCTTGACTTGATCGGCCCTTGAAGTTTCTTGCGGTTTCTGGCAGTCACCTTATATAATATAAACTTTGTTTGCTTTTCTTTTCTTAAAATATTCGGCCACTTTAAAAATGACTGTCTTGATTATCTCGTGATAATGCACGACCCATTTTGGATATTTTATCTCATGTGCGTCTGACACACTAGTTGCTGCCGTGAGCGATAACGGCAGAATAACTAAATGGAGCAACTGTTTCGCCCCCCCCCCGCCTCGCCGCTCGCGTGCCCGGGGCGCGGTGCGGCGGTGGCGGTGAGACTATAATACATACTTTTTTTTCCAGAATTTAAACCATTATTTTCTATGTCTTAGATGGTTTGAAAAACTCAAAGCGCGACCTATCTAGCCTTAACTCGTTAACCCTACGCGCGCGCGTAAACCCTGCGCTCCTGACGGACGTCAAATCGATATCGAGTCGGCTTTGCTTAACGGAATATGAACGCTCGGGTCACGCGATGGGTTTCGGTTTCGCGTGGGGGGTCGTTGGAGGGTGAACCTTCTGTACGGAAGTAATATTAGTTATTCTGTGCTTGTACCAAGACGAAAAACGAAACAATTTTAAAACACACACATTTATGCTTATTAATTTTTGACGTTTTCTATGCTTAAGTTTTTATAAAAAAAGATATTTGAATGATTAAAAATGTCAACCTTATTGGTTAGGTACTAATGTTTTCCAAAACTCATTTCAACCGTTACTTTATTTTACTTTAAAAACTCAGTTATTTCCAATTTCTATTACTTACCACAATATCAATACGATAATTGGAAATCACATTTAATTTTATTCCTTAAAGTAATAACTTAAGTTAACAATTCATTGTGATTTATCATTCTTCACTTTTCATCCTAAAAAAAAACGATAAATTACCTATAAATATTAGCCGTTTGTGTCGCTAGGGGAGAGACACTTGCCCGCTATTTTTGTCTCGTACCAGGATACGTTTGTTTACACAATTCTATGACCACGGCTTAAATTTCGGTTCGACGCGATTCTGTTTCGGCGTGCAGTGGTACTGGGGGTAGCGATGCGCATTTTGTCTAGCACAGACTATAGCTCGTTAGATTAGTTGTTAAGTCTTAACTATAAGTTAGTTAAGTGTTTTTATTATTATTCTCTTTATTTAACATTATTCTTAAGTTTAATTTTTTACAATATTTTATATAAAAACCTATTTACAATATAAAAAAACTTAACCTAGGTTGCCACCGGCAGCGGGGATAGACCCAAGCTATCGGTGGTTAGGGCTGCAGAGTGAGGAACCTCCTGACAATACGTGCCGTGTCAAGGAGTACTGCCTTTTGCATCTGACCCTTGACCCAACCTTTCAGCGAGAGCCTCTCTAGGTGTTGATCGAGGCTCTTCGCTATAAGGCCGTGTGCCGAAACGACTATCGGTACAATAATGGTTGAATCCACATCCCACATGGCGGTAACCTCGTGAGCCAAGTCAAGGTACTTACTGAGCTTGTCCTTCTCGGCTTTCACGAGGTTCTCGTCATGAGGTATGGTGATATCAACCAATATTGCTTGGCGCTGAGATCGGTCGATCACCACGATATCAGGCTTATTAGCGACAATAGTCCTGTCCGTGATGATAGAGCGATCCCAGTAGAGCGTTGCATGACCATTTTCGAGAACTGGCGCAGGTGCGTACTTATAGTACGGCACCTCTGATTCAACAAGGCCATATCGAAGAGCAAGTTGCTGGTGAATTATTCTGGCTACTTGGTTGTGTCTGTGCAAATACTCTCCGTTAGCAAGATGAGAACAACCGGAAATAATATGTCGGAGTGATTCTCCAGGACGGCGGCATGCCCGACAGATGTCGACCGTACCGTCCTTCATAATATATTTCCGGTAGTTATTCGTCTTGATAACTTCATCTTCAATGGCACAGACAAAACCTTCGGTTTCCCCAAAGAGGTCACCGAAACGTAGCCAGTTCACCGAGGCAGGCAAATCTACATCAGGCCCAGTTAGAGCCCGATAGTAGCGCCCGTGTAGCACCTTGCTCTTCCATATGTCCTTGCGATCGAGAGTGTTTAGCACCACTGGTTTGCGCCAGTTTTCTGTTGCCAAGGAGAGCGGCGTGAAGTGTCTATCAACTGCCACGACATCCAAATGCATCCCGCACTCACTGTTAAGGAAATAATCCCTGAGACTGCACACCTCACGGTTATGTAGGTCCTTGGCATTTAAAAAGCCGCGACCCCCACATCTCCGCGGGATGTACAGCCTCATAACAGATGAGCGCGGGTGTAGCAGTCTGGAAGTCGTGAGCATTTGACGGACTCTTCTATCCAAGGCGTCCAATTCGGTCTGAGTCCATCTTAGTATGCCAAAGGAGTATGTGAGCAGAGGCATAACCCAGCCATTAAAAGCACGCGTCTTATTGCCCCCCGATAAAAGACTGTTAAGTACTTTTCTCAGGCGGCAAAAGAATCGCTGCCGTAATGACTGTTATTATTATTTTTATTATTGACGTCAATAAGTGCCTGTAAAGGTTTACATTGAATAAATAATTTGACTTTGACTTTTGCAAAAAACATAATCTAGGGGTGAAGGATACGTGAACATTAGAATCATTTTTGGAATTTTTGTCTGTCTGTTTGTTTGACACGCATCACACAAAAACCGCTGGACGGATTTAAATGAAACTGAGAACAGGTGTATAGCTTATGATTTGGGTAATATTATAGGTTAAAGGTTGTTTCACACATATCAGTGAAGCCACAGTTCCGGCACAGTATTTTTCATACATTCTCTATGAACGCATCCCCACTGGTCAGTGATAATGCTCTAAGTGTCAGTGCCGCCACCGGTAAATCACGGACGTATTCGTTTTGAAAAAATTCATAAACAATGTTTGAAATAATATTTTCACTACTCTTGCTCAAAAAGACCGTCATTGTAGCGTTGTCAAGCGAGGCTAAAATTGCTTTTCTTGCCCTAGGGGAAAAAAATATTTTTTTTTAATTTTTGTCTGCCACATGACAATGAGTCTATAAAAACGAAAAAGTATTTAGTTTTCATCATATATAATGTCTCGACTTATTACTGTTTACTTAGATCAACAACTTTTTTTAAGATAGTTATTATTAAAGTTTATGGTAAAATTAGTAATCATTTGAATCTATGGACAACACAGACCACGCCCACACAGTCCACGCTTCAGCAAGAAACAACTGCACACTCTGCACATGTGCTTAGGTGGTGAGCCTTTAGCCCGTTATTCGCTTTTACGACACCAAAGGCAAGAGAGGGGTGGTTGTATTATTTTGATGAGCCTATCGCCGCTCTATGCTGTTGTATGTATGTGCAGTCTTTAGTCCATTAGTCGCCTTTTACGACACCGAAGAGAAGAGAGGGGTTGGTAGTATTATTTTGATGAGCCCATCGCCGCTCTATGCAGTTGAATGTATGTGCAGTCTTTAATCCGTTAGTCGCCTTTTACGATACCCAAGGGAAGATAGGGGTTGGTAGTAATAAAAAAAAACTACTAAAAAAAGAGGTCTAATCATTGCTATACATTCCTACCATTTTTCTACAGAAGAAACCTACGTCTAACCTACATAATAATATATACAATTATATTGATACATATTCGCTTTTAATTGTTAAGTTTTAAATATTTTCTGAGCTACATTTATAACCAGCAACTTAACTAATACATCACAGCAAAAATATTTTTCCCATTAACTCGGGTAACAGTTGAGCAGCTGGCAACAAATTTTTCACACACACTAGCATCCTTGCATATTGTCATAAACACACTACAATAATGAGTTGCCGCATTTACGGAGCTGTGGTTTATAGGTAGCGCGGTATCTAGACGAGCGCAGCGAGACCAATCATTCATCTATGCTCAGAACAATATTGTTCTGAGAAACAAACTGCATTCTACAGCCAAAGAGTTCCATTTTCAAATTTTGTAATTACTTTTTAAATATTGTTTATGTAAGTGGCCAGTTTCGGAAACTTTTATTGTGACCTATGTATAAAATGTCCAAAGAGTACTAGTGTCCAGATGCTATGCTCCAACCAAGAGGGAGCATTGGATTGCTGTCAGTTGTCATTTGACATTGTGCCGTCCAAATTTAATACCTATTGTGGTGACGATAGGGCTGAGTTTCAAAGTAGTTGTGATTATTCAAAAACAAAATTGTATAAAATAATTGGAACCACTTTTTCGAACGTATTTTATATGGGATTGTGTGTTAAGCGTTTAGGCGATCGAAGACCACGACACATTAAGTTTAAGAACCGAGGAGCCAATACATACGTACTGGCTCAATGAGGGTTGGTGTAAGTTTTAACGACTGCCATCGTACGCCAACAATAACTAAGGTCAAGAGTTAAACGTGCCTTCCGAAGCACGGAGTAACAGCACTAAAGGTACCGATAGACATGCTCATTACTAGCACGAAAACATGCCACTATTGAGCAATTGCTACTTAGTAGTATGTGTCAAAGCGTTGCCAGTAATTAGCATGCTAATTACGTATACGCTTGTAATAAGCATTCTAATAAGCATACTTATTTAGTAGCATGTCTACCAGTAGCAATTGCTACTTAGTAGTATGTGTGTCAAAGCGTTGCTAGTAATTAACATGCTTATTACGTATACGCTTGTAATAAGCATGCTAATAAGCATACTTATTTAGTAGCATGTCTATCAGGACCTTTACAACACTTTGACACACATACTGCTAAGTAGCAATTGCTCAATAGTGGCATGCTTTCGTGCTAGTAATGAGCATGTCTATCGGTACTTTAACAGCTTTACGTACAGTCGGCTTTATAAGTTTAACAGTTGAGTACTCAATCATGTCTAGTGTTGCCCAAATGCAAGAACAAGACGAGACTTAGCCAGTCTTGGTCTTGGTATTGGTATTGCAGCAAGAGTCTCGCAAGTCTCGCAATTACATTTTAGCCTATTGCTATTTATTAAACGTTACTTTAGATTTTAGAACAACGTAACAGAGTAGGTACATTTTAAGCTTAAATTAACATAACCATAGTAAAGATCAACCAAATTAATAAATGTCTAAACATTTAATGAGAAATTCTAAAAATTAATTGACACCGGGTGGGGTTTGAATGAACCCACGACCTAAGCGATCCGTGCCGAAGCTTTAACCAACTGAGCTATCTACCGTATTTCACGGGAGTCAGTCTGTTTCCTAATAAACGTTTACATTTAATAAGCTTACATGTGCTAAAACATGGTTAGAACATGAAAAAACAAATTCCTATACTCCCTGAAAAGACACTCAGTCCTAACTGCAAGACGCCAGAGTCTCGCAGGCTTAGTCTTGTTCTTGCTCAAGTCTTGCACGGCCAGTCTTGGTCTTGGTTTTGCAAAATTGGACGGTCTCGGTCTTGGTCTTGGTCTTGCAAAAATGCAAGAACAAGACCAAGACTGCAAGACCAAGAAAGGTTTTGGGCAACACTAATCATCTCATCATGTCGCAGCAACTTGCTCGGAATAATCGCGTTCAAGCAATGTATGTATGAACCACAGGTATGAACGCAGTAGTCGGTAGGACAGTACTAAATAGTGTTTAGCTACTTCTGAGCCCGTCCGTACTTACCTCTCGGAGTAACCTAGCAACAACGTAAACCTTTTGCGAATACATTCATTTCGTGACAGTGTCCTGGGATTTGAATGTTTACATAATTTCTTTTTGGGCGGGCAGCTAAATGAATTTATGCCGACTAAATAAATATAGTCAAATAAGGCTCTTTTCCTTGCTTATCTACTTATAAATGTGCGTTAAAGGTTGCTTTCAAATTATTTAAAAACGTATTATGTTAAAAAAGTAAAAGTTACTATTTATTCATCGTTTTAAGATTTTGAAAATGTGCGGAAAATATAATACAGAGGCTAATTTTATGCCCAGCAAAAAAGGTGGTAATCGAAGTCAGATGCGTATGCCTAGGACAAAGAAAATAAATACGAACAAAACGAAACCGCTTGTAGGTTAAATACTTAATTATTATACAAAGAAAACAAGCAGAACTTAGACAAACAGTTATTTCTAAATTAACCCGACCGGGAATTGAATCCAGGGTCAGGAACCCCTCAAAGAACCGACATCCTCCGTGGTCGAGTAGTTAGCGCGCCATGGTTAAAAAAATTTTACCTCTTCAAAGGTAAAACTGAAATAAAACATTGTTAGGCAACTATTATGGTAACCAAATATTTTTGGCCAACTTTTAGGACCAAATACCAGTCTGTGCGCCGGTTCTAGCGTCGCTCGCCATCTCTAAGGTCCCGAGTGCCCGGATTCCCGGTCGGGTTAATTTAGAAATATCTGTTTTTTCAATTGATTTTGGGTCTGGATGTTTTCTATGTATAATAACTATTGTTTATCCGTTATGAAACCAATAAAATCAAGTTTTAAAAGAAGTTTAACTTCATCTATAGATAGTTGGGCTTAAGCGAGAAATTTAAAAATAATAATTCTGCAACTAAACCATCTCTTTGCGTATTATTACAATATACATACATAATATAATTACGATCCCCGAAGAATTAGCCAGAGACTAGGCAACGAGGACCGCAAAAGCAATCCTCTACCATAGTCCACTTTTCACCAAATAGCGACTGCACATGTGGTCAGCGTAACGGGTGGTGAGCCTAACGCCGCTCTATGCTGTTGGATGTATTCTTTATATGGATTCTTTAGTCCGTTAGTCGCCTTTTACGACACCCAAGGGAAGAGAGGGGGTGGTAGTATTCTTTCACCGCTACACCCCTCTACTACTACTACCACCCCTCTCTTCCCTTGGGTGTCCTAAAAGGCGACTAAAGACTGCACATACATCCATCAGCATAGAGCGGCGATAGGCTCATCACCTGTCACGTTGAGCAGATGTGCAATCGCTATTTGGTGAAAAGTGGACTATGGTAGAGGACTGCTTTTACAGTCCTCATTGCCTAGTCTCTGACTAACCCTTCGGAGACAAAAGTCGTGATTATGTATATAGTATGTATGTAAAAACTATAAATCGTTGTCAATAAAGTCAGTCACTGTTTCCCGAACCACATTTTGCATGTTCTTACAACTTGGAGCATCCCTTTTACTACCGTCCCGAATGTATCCCGATTCATTCTCACTTTATTTTATCATTTGACAGATAGTGTAGAGTACATTGTTACGAGCGGCCAGTAACGTTTTGCCGTCATTAAAACGTTCGTGCAATCGAAATGCAGCCTTAGAGCCCACAAATTGGGGGTTTAAACGGTCCTGCTTCGGTTTAATATCGCCTAAGTTTAAGTTTGCGTGGTAATAGTTGGTATTCCGACCACGTACACTTGGCATAGCTCCTGAATAGATATCTTGCAAAATGATACGACTCTCCCGATGCCAATAAAGGCTGATTTATATAAAACGCTTGCAAATCCGTTACTTCCCGTGCTACGGTTTATGACGTGTGATCTTCGTTTTTTCCTTTGGACGGATTGATTTCGACATTCCACTTTGAGGGTAATCGTAAAATTTCCGTATCGGGTTATACTTACAAGTTATGATACTTCTAACTGCGAAAAATGGAAACGCAATTCGCTTATACTTGTACGAGTATAAGCACGGACCTCTGTAAATCTTACTTATAAACACTTTTTACATAAAAAGTAAAATGAAACACTTTTTACGGGTTAGAACTCGCGTCTAATTTACTACATTATATAGTTTTTTTATATATTCTTATTAGTATTGTGTAAACCTGAACGCACCCGGTTAGATATAAAAATGATTGACCGTAGGCAAATAACTTCTAACTATTAGACGACCAACACCTCAGTCTCCCTGTGACCACGGACCCTATAAAGGGTTCAAAACGTCAGGAAAATAAAAAAAACTATGTAAGTAATGTACTAAATCAAATGCGAGTTTGTGATCCGTAAAAATTGTTTCATTTCAATGTGTATTGCTTGCTTAAACCTCAGAAAACAATATTATCTTATTTATCTCTACTTCAATATTATTGTGTAAAGTAGCCCTTTGACATAATGAATGAAATAATAAATTAATGAAGAACTAATTAATAAAGAAGCTTATCTGGTAAGCATAAAATATAACAGTAGCACATTCATTAATTATTAAATAAAATATCACAATCAGCCTATGTTTGACCATCTCCGTGTTCGAGTGGTCAGTACCACCCCGGTTCCGGCGCATCGCCATCTCCGGTGGTATTAGGTTCATTTCCTGGTTTAGTCAACTTAGAAAAAAATTGGTTTTTATATCATCTTGTGTCTGGGTGTTTTCTTAGTATGTATTTATTGTCTATTATCATATGTATTTATCGTAGGTATGTTTTTTCATCATCTGGTTTATGTTAACACATACATACATAACCATATCTTTGGTAGTATATATTTCCAAGGATGTAATTTAGAAACGCCGCCCGTGCCGCGTTCGATTCGAAAATATCGCCCTGCCTCCCCTTCCTCCATCCCCTACTACTTTACCCAAAATAAATCTGAAAGCTCGTCTCTCGTAATTATTCAATTACAATTCAATATATATTTTTACAGCTATAGGTACCAACGTAAAAGCTTCGTTTCGATCAACTACTCTACACCGAAAAGGGTTCTCTTAATAGGTTTATAAAGGACACCCTCGCAGAACAATATACACGTTAAACACTTACTGATCTATCTGCAAACTTCACGTTTATTCTCTCAGCGAATGTTTAATTTTTTTGTCACCGAAAACAGACTTTAATCCACTTAGTTACGGATGGATTTGGCTTGACTTCGCCTGTCGAATACTGGCACAAAGGCGTTAAGGTGACTGAGCATTGTGGCGGAACCAGCGGCGAACTAAGCGGATTATAACGTCGGGTAATAATAGAATTTTCTCTCGTTTACAGTCTTCCTAAATTGAATGTAAAGTTCGAGTAAATTGTTGTTACTAAGCACTCTGGAATAATCTGAAACTTACAATCAAAGAAAACATTTTTAATAAATTTACTTCCAATGTTACAAACTCCTTCATGTTCATTTAAATTTTCTTTTTTTTTGTAACATTTTATTATATAAATTCGGAAATATTGGTTTAGAAATTATACCGTTCATCCTTGTGTTCTTTGTTTATGTTTATGTAGTACCTGGCTTGTACCTTTTTTCTCCATTTAAATCGGCGCTCTTGTTTTCAATGCTGCATGCAGTACTTAATATTAATTTCCACCAGCAGATTGGAAAATAAAATGCATTGCACAGTTCTACAAAATACTGCAGTGCCTACGGGTATTTCCAGTTGCTTAACTAGCGCGCAATAGTAAAAATAACTTGATTGTCGGTTACCATTGGTCAAAGGCTTTCAATTATAAAGTGTGTTTTTTTAAAATGGGGAAATCCAAAACAGAAACTATTACAGAAAAATACTTAATGTTTACAAAAAATGTAATTTGTCGCAACAAAACTTTAATATCTCTTATAGAAAGACAAACCCATATTTCTTATGATATAGGTAATATTACAAACCCCCGCTGATCGCTCCGTGGCCCAGCCGCGTGCTACTCAGCAATACAATGACAGTTTGAGATCAGTATGATAGCAATTTCCTGGACGCATCGAGTTTTAATATAAACGATGTATCGAAAAGGGGTCGTTGTTGCGGCTGACAATGACTCCCTATTGTAGTGCGGATGGTTATCTTTGATATTATCATTGTTTTGTGTATTACATTTAAATAAAAACTATTACCAAAATATTTACTGTTACCAATAGCGATATAAAACAAGATGGTATTTTAGATTACAGAAACGACAAGCCTAAACAAATGCGGCCACCGCCGTGCATGGGCACTTACTCGTAGATATTGGAGTTTGAGCACAATGTTATCATTATTATGTGATCCATGTGATTTCTGTTATAATTTAAAAAAGGACATAGTTAAAGTTTTTTAGAAGTTAAAATTGAAGTTTAGCAAAACAGAAAAATGTAACTTTTTGGTTGTTTATTATTTTTATTTAAATCGAATTCGTATCGGAATGTTTCACTTGCAGATTAAAAATATACACGTATAATAATAATAGAACGCATTCTAAGACGAAATACTTCTTACGGAATACTACTCGATATGCAGAGTAGAGACTACATCTAATACACTAACTTAGGTAGTTGTAGTCTTACTTTTTATGTAACTGTACCGTAAGACATTAATTATTTTATATTGATGAATACCTAAAGTTTTAATTTTTTTATTATTATATATATTTTTATGTCGTTGTATAATGTTTTTTTTATGTTTTATTTTTGTAATGAGAAGTGCCCTTCTATGATGGGGAGGGCATTTGTCAATTCTGATTGATGTTGTAAAAGAAAGGGAGAAAAGAAATGCCCTTCCTGAGTTTCTTGCTGATAAAAGGCAAGTACAAGGCTTACGTCCCATAGATAGACTTACGATTTACGAACCGATGACATAATGACATTCATATTATTATGTCCTGTAACTTAAACATGGCCTAACCTGAATAAATGATATTGATTCTTGTTTCTTGATTCTAGGAGATCTTAGAATACTTATATATAATACTTTTATTGTTACACCGCGGTCTTATCGCTTTAAAGCGATTTCTGCCTGACAACCAGTCAGACGGAGAGAACTTATACATTCTTAGAACGTATTTTCATAATGAATACAGTATCAAGATCATTTGTCCTACTACTAGCTACACACTTGGCGAGTCCCGAAGCAGTAATACCAAGCTCACCCCGACAATATACTGGTAGCATTTACCAAGGATAAGATGCAGTTCAACGGTGCAAAAACAAACTTGAAGCAAATCTTTTGAAAGCAGATTTTGTCATAAGGACATTGATAATCTATTAATGTTATCTTAATTAATGAAATTTTGTATTCACAATGCTGTATAGAAGGATAAAATGTTTACTAGAAAAAAATCAACCAGTCTCAGGAAACTCGAATGGGATTCGAACCCACGACCTTTGGATTGCCGGTCCATTGCTCTAACCGCTGAGCTACCGAGACCACAGAGGACTCGCTGAATTTTTCCCAGTAGTTTGAGTTACGCTGCAAGCCAGAGGTATTACGTCACTCTTTGAAGTCTACCCACAAAGTCGAAAGAAATACTATTTCAAGTATAAAGACGTAATTGCTTATAGTCTATAATATTGAAATTTTGCATTCACAATGTTATATACCAGGCAATCCAAAGGTCGTGGGTTCGAATTTTAATTCATAGTTTTTTTTTTAATTCTTAGTTTTTAGTTCTAGTTACTAGTAAATATTTTATCCTATTTATGTTAGTTGGAACAATGGAGTTTGATCTGTAAACCAAAGCACTCCAATATCGATCCGAGGAGTTCTAAAATAAAATATTTCGAAACAAAACACTTATTTTTCTATTGTCTCCGCGGCCTGATTTTGAAGAGCTTTAGTTAACAGGTTAGTTTTGATCTGAGAAACAAAGTCCACTGTGTGTTTATTCTGGGCAGACTTGATCCAGACCCTGGTAATGTTCTTTGTAAAGATTTGACTATCAAAGGTTTATTATGTATTTGTTCTTTTTACATTTCCAGTATAATTATGATCAGTCAGTATTATAATGTGTTATTGTGTAAGCCAAAGTGAGCTTTACTCAAGGTCAACAAAGACGTAGTCGTCCGATTTAAACTGTTACAATAAATTATCGAGGATCCGAGACCGTTGTTTCTAGTCAATCTGTATTTGTAATTTTGTCAAAATCTCTCGATCTCGTCATAACACTTAGCACGAATTATAGTTAATGCGCAGAATAGATAACAGATTATTAATTCTATAAGAAAATTTATAGCACAAAAAAGTTCGCCTCTTGTTTCGTTTGTCTATGTTATCGTTACCAAGAAGCAATCCTTCATGAAGTTGTCAATCGAAGAAGTTTATCCCTCTGCCAAACCTTTAACTGCTGGAAAGAATTATGAAGAGGGGCTGCGCGGACCCAAAATGGTAAATCCAATTGAAAACTTTCCCCAGAATAAGGAACTAAGTTACGAGCTCGGTAATTTGTTGCGATTTAGAAAATCTTCCGCCCTGATACCTATAGCTTGAATTTTATAAAAAACAAAAAAATCACGAATTCAGAATTTTTCTTATTATTATTTAGCCTGTCCCATTCTACTGCTGGGAAGAGGTATTCCTACCCTTTTTCCACACTTAACAGCTTGTAACTTGGCAGGCTTTCCAATAGAAGTCCAACTCTTCCCGTCTTACCCTTTTGGGCCTCTTCCCGTAATCGTACAAATTTAGTAATCGCTTAAAATTTCTTAGTCAATACTTAATTTAATTCTTATCTTCTGGTTTTCGACATGTTATCGCATTTATTTCTGAGCCTGCAAACTTAAGTCACAGCTAGGTATGTAAAGCGTTAAAATTACCCCGGTAAAATACGGTATTTTACGATATTTTACGTAATATTTGGTATTTTTCGGTAAAATACGGTAATATTCTTTAAAAAACGTTTTAAACGTGTTCATACCCACTAACTAACATGTACAATGCTACAATGCTATATAGATATAGGATAAAATGTTTACTAGAATGTTCACGGTGACGTAATACCGCTGGCTTTCAGCGTAAATTAAACTACAAGAAAAAATTCAGCGAGTCTTCTGGGGTCTCGGTAGCTCAGCGGTTAGAGCAGTGGACCGGCAATCCAAAGGTCGTGGGTTCGAATCCCATTCGAGCTTCCTGAGACTGGTTCATTTTTTTCTAGTCAACATTTTATCCTAACACTATTATTACCTAAGTGAGTATGTTTGTGTGTACGTTTTTACTCTTTAAGAAATAAATGGAATTGAATAAGATTTGATAGACTTATAAGAAATTTTGGTATTTTAGAAAAAACAGAAAATAGGTTCGTTCGTACTAAAAATCCCAAAAATATTCGAGATACGAATCACATAACACCAGGGTTTTAACACGTTCTATATGTGAACTGTCGATGTCGAGTAGAATTTCAAGTACGAATTTGTCTAAAATATGTGGCCAAAATAATTAAAAATTTAGAATTTAAAACTTCATATTTTGCCGGTAATTTTACCGTAATTAATATAAATTACCGTAAATTATCCGTATTTTACTGACACTTTCGGTTAAATTACGTAATTTCGCAACCCTACACAGCACATGGAAGCTGGCAACATCACGGGCGTGTTGCCGACCCAGAACAACGCAGAATCTGGTGTTATGAGGAAGGTCGCCAGTCAGAATATTGTGTTGAATCCTACCATCATGTAATAATATGTGTTTTTGTATATATACTGCAGATACATGATTCATCATTAGCATCAGCCTATAAACGTCCCACTGCTGGGCACAGGCCTCCCCCTCCATATAGCTATTACAATCGAGGAACTTTCCGGTCGATCACTTTTCATCGATCATCGTTTGCACGTACGCACGGTCGAATTGCCCTTAATTTCGACCGTACGTGCAGTAGCGTGCGCGCTAATTGCGTGTAAGCAATAACTTATAACCGAACACTGGTCGAGCAGGAAGTAGAAATAAGGTACAATCGAAATTGTACCTTATTTCTTGATTATTTATTACAGAATTAAAAATAATGCTTTCATTATTTTGTGATAGCAATTATGGCTATTTAGCATATAAACCATGATTGACGTTAACACTAAGCCTGACACTCGTTGATTAGTACTGCATATGTATACAAGTCATCGAGGCAGATTTCCATAGCAACATATGTATTATTCATACAGGTTTATTTGCATATCAAATATATTATACATGGATTGTGAGTTTCAGTTTGAATGCTCACTAAAGTGAGGAGTTAATGCGAGTAGGTAAGTAAGCTGGTTAGATTTATATTCATGTCACCCTCCAAATATTGATACAACCGGAATTTTTAATTATTGTCAGTTATATTACTTGTTATATAAATTATAAACACTTTAACAGTTCGTTTTTTTAATTTGACTAATGCCAAGTCCGCATTTCACCGAATACTTAAAGTAAGTAATGAAACAGGCTTAAAAAATTAGTAATGATAAGATCATAGCGCATTTTTGGGATTAGTGGCAGGCTTGGTTCGAAGGCAACGCCCAGCAGTGTACTGAGTCGGGCTATGATTTTAATGATAAAGATTATATTATTATAATAATATACAAATGTAATTTTTTAGTACAAAAGTTATACTAAACTGTACTAGTGCTGATAGAGCCAGTTAATAATCTACCCTCATAAAGTATTCCGCACAGTTCCAACCAATTTCCGCATCTCGCTCCAAACTATGCTCAACGTCGTTAATACGTTGTTTTATTAACGAGACGCCGCGCTGCCGTTATCTTCGCGACAATTTGCGCCTATCAATCAAACTAAAAAGTAATTTCGGAGATTGATAGCTTATAACTATTGTGAAGATTGGATAATATTATGATAATGACAAGTAGCTTTTATCACAATGAAAAACATAATTCTGTTCTGTGGTGCTAAGTTAGTGTATTCACTGTGCCCCCCTATACTGCTGAGCAAAGACTTCGATTAATAAATATTGTAACATGTGTTGTAAAACTGTTTTCTAATAAATAAATTATTATTATTATTATTAAATAAATTATTATTATCGTCTTTATTTAAACATGTAATATTAAGAATTTTTTTTTGCAATATTTTATATAAAATAATATTTACAATATAAACTATTATAAAAAACTTAACCTAGGTTGCCACTGGTAGCGGGGATAGACCCAAGCTATCAGTGGTTATTGCTGCAGAGTGAGGAACCTCCTCACAATACGTGCCGTGTCAAGGAGTACTGCCTTCTGTATCTGCCCCTTGACCCAACCTTTTAGCAAGAGCCTCTCTCCTATAACTATTATAATTATTATTTAAATCAAATAATCGCTACAATAAACGGGTATTGACTTAATCTTCACGATTAACAAATGCTGATTAGTGTTAAAAAATACGAAACACACTTGTCCCGCGCTGAAAATGATGGTCAAATTTGGGGGTCAAAGTTGCTCGCGTCCGTAGGTTTACCCTTGAGACCCTACACGTGATCCCTGGGTGGTGCTAAGTGAGTGGCACTGACTGAGTGGTAGAGCCACGCTGCGTTGCAGCACGCATTGGGTCGGCTCGCCCGGTGTAATACCACCCTCTCACGAATATTCGGCGTGAAATAATGGCACTTGGTGCTGTTGTGTTTCGTCCGACCAGTGAGGGTACCGGAGGCCCCTTCCCCCCCCTCCCTCCTCCCAATTCCTATTCCTTCCTTAAACCTATTCCTCCCTTAAGGCCGGCAACGCGTCTGCGATTCCCCTGGTTTTGCGGGTGTCCATGGGCGGCGGTGATTACTCTCCTTCAGGTGACCCGCCTGCTCGTTTGCCTCCCTCTTTTATATAAAAAAAATGAATATTATATTACAAAAATAAAAAAATAATAAAAGTGTAGCGTAGCGGTGAAAGAACCACCCTCTCTCGTATGGGTGTCGTAAATGGCGACTAACGGACTAAAGACTGCACATACATCCAACAGCATAGAGCGGCGATGGGGTCACAACACCACCTGTCACGCTGAGCAAATGTGCAGTCTCAATAAGTGGACCATGGTATAGAGGACTGCTTTTGCTTTTCTCATTGCCTAGCCTCTGGCTAACCTTTGGTGGATAACCGTCGTGATTATATTATTATATCGCACACCTAGAACTAAAGGGAGCTAACTCAAAAAAGCATTTTTTTCAGAAAAGGCAAAAAACTGATTACCGTGTCCCTGTGCACTTCAGGAGTTTTCTGAATAGACCTATGTTTTACAAGTGCAGCTAGAAGAAAGATGTCATAAGAATATTTTATTTGTCATGTATTGGGGCTGAAAATTGGATTTT
This sequence comes from Scoparia ambigualis, assembly GCA_963921215.1. NCBI lineage: Eukaryota > Metazoa > Arthropoda > Insecta > Lepidoptera > Crambidae > Scoparia > Scoparia ambigualis. The sequence goes on from OY992506.1 coordinate 5,734,034, forward strand.
ATGATTTATTTCCCTATTGCTTGATAATTATGTGTATATTTTTTTACTATTTAGAGTTGAGCCTGTATTGATGAATTAAGTTTTGAGTTGACTCTCTTTTGAAGAAGCCACATTAACCTAAAATGTAAAAGCATTCGTATTATTCATAATTAGATTGATTAGTCCAAATCATAGAGCAGTCTGTGACCAACAGTAGGGGTATTTTGGCTAATGGTATGGTATGTTTTTACCAAGAAAACACATAAGTACTCAAGTCAAACAATATTTTTTTATTATACTATAAAATGTAACAATCGACAGGCTCTTGTGTCCCTTAAATAAAAGTACTAAAGACAAATATTTTTTTTTATAAAAAGTTTTACATAACATAAAAATGTAAAAACCTTCCTTTTCATGAAAAACAATTTAATGCACATCTAAAATCATAAATTACCTATAAAAGTCACATGAGTAAGTACGCTAACAAATCGTCTTTAAACTTATGAATACAAATTAAATACTAATAATTTGATACACTTTGAGATCACCTTTATTAAAATCACAATTATTTTACTTCAATAAACTATCAGATTTTGATGAGCTCGAGCTGCTACCGCTGGTGCTCGATGAACTCAAAGATGATTTAGTAGGTACGACCTTAGAAAATGTCACTTTTGAGAACCAATTGGAAATTGGGATTCGCATCGGAGTCTTCAATATCACTTTCATCGCTTCGGATTGGTGAAATGTAATAGGTAGGACCACCGGGCTTCTGTTGTTTCGACGTGCTCGAAATACATTCATTAACCGCTGGTAAAGCGGCACGAGTTTCCTTAAATCAGGCTTTATTGCTTGATGAAATCTTAGCATCTTCTAGAGTTACATGTTGAGTGGGTACGATTGGATGAGTGATGTTTTCTTTGTCCCTTTCTTCTATCATATTTACTAAAAACCGTTCACGTTTCATTGTTTGTCTGAAATAGAAAACGTATATTTTACTTAATTATAGGATCTTGTGCACCAAATAGATTTAATAAGCCATCGATTTAACGTTTTTGGTCTCACGAACTATGCAATTAATTTTTTTTTGCGAAGCCCAGCTAAAGAGGTCTAACTCAAAAATGTAGCAGTTAAAACAGAACAATCTGTGTAGCCGCTATGATGAAAATAAAATTATATCAAGATGGAAAGGCTCCTATCGCCACTAGCAAAAAAGTTCAATTTCATTCTTTTTTCAAAGAAATATAGCAGTTTAAAAAATGACTCAACAAAACAGGCTCAACTACAAATTCAAATATGTTTCAACAATACGGCAACAATTCTAAATAAAAACAAAAGCTTTGCTCACCTTGCCAGCAATACAGGTTCAACTCAAAATGTTGTATTAATTTACTTAGCACTAACGATCAAAATGGCGACAACTCAGAATAATGCTTCGTAAATTTTCAACAATACGGATACAACACAAAATAACTCCTTTTTGCTGACGACGGATGCGTGCGCTCCGCTAGTAATGCTGATAACAACTAGCGATATGTTTTGGTGGGGAGAGGCGGGGTCCGCTCGTTCAACAAAAAGGGCTCTTGGCGGCATCTAGCGTCGAGTAGTGGGAATATTTTTAAATCTGTTTTGTTGGTAGATAGGTAGTGAGATAAGGAATTCAATGGTGAGCATAACTCAAAATTCTACATTTTTGAGTTAGCTCCCTTTAGATCTAGGTGTGCGATATATTATATACAGGGCGTCCCACGGACATGCCACATGGAGGGAAAGTACCTTGAATATTGTAGATGGAACATTTTACTGAAAGAGGACATTATTTGAATTTAAAGAAACAATTTAAACTGCGTTCATCGATATTTAAATAATTACAGGTTGAACCAGGAATCGAACCCGTTATATGAGAAAAATAATCATCCTGTAGCTTTATCATACCGATCGAAAGGCTATAACATAAGGATTATTTTTTGCTAAATAACATAGTGTCACAAATAAAAGGAAGACCATGAATTTTAACATTTGATGTGAAATTTTGTTCAGAAAAATGAAAAGCTGACATTGCCGTAAGGACATACAACTGACATTGAAATAAATAAATACATAAATTGATTAATTTTGTATTAAAAATGTTAAAATTCATGGTCTTCCTTTTATTTGTGACACTATGTTATTTAACGGTGTGATAAAGCTACAGAATGATTATTTTTCTAATATAACCGGTTCGATTCCCGATTCAACCATGTAATTGTTTAAATATTTAAGAATGCAGTTTAAATTGTTTTTAAATTTAAATAATGTCTTCTTTCAGTAAAATGTTCCATCTACAATATTCAAGGTACTTTGCCTCCACGTGGCACGTCCGTGGGACGCCCTGTATTTTTTTATCATATAATAAAAAATCGCTACATAATTAACTGACTAGCACTTAGACTGATGATGATGAGATACCGCCAATGATTAACTCGCCGAATTACGCTGTCGCAAGCCACAAGACCATCTTTATAATTTAATCAAGTCCGCAAACGTAACGTACCCACTCGTAATTGGGGATTCCTTATGAATTCTCAGATGGAATCCCTCCATCTCAAGTTTTTTCATTAGACCGGCGAGCAACCGTAAGGGACAGCTGCTCACGTATGCTGTTCGACATCTCTTCATTTATAGTTCGTTGACTTTACTTGAGCGAAAAAAAAAATACTCATTTATAAAATAAAATAGAGTATGTATGATAAAACAGTAATTACCTATAATAATACGTCGAGCACTTCCATTAAATATTCGCTTACCGCCAAAATTAACCTCAACCTGTTAATTCTGGCATTATTGTTATTTTGCCTACTAGAGATAAAAAATTGGCTTAAGATTATTAATTAAACTAACTGTAGTAAACAAAACAACAATTAGATTGATTATTTAACTTCGGACGTTAATCACGTCATGCTTGCTAAATGGAGATTAGTGATGACAAAAGCAGAATGAAACATCCGGATTTAAAAGATAGCGTTAAATCCCGTATAAACATTTTAATGACAATAGAAATTAAAATAAAACAATATTTTAAAATTGAAGGTAATTCCATAAAATACTTCTACTCTACACTATGCTACCAGAAATGCAAAACTTTATTCCAATTTCAAACATAATCCAATATTACAAGTTTGATAGCTACATACCTAGTTCTTGTTACGCGAGTGAAATGTTAAATATTAATGTTGCAAGATTAGGTTACCGTCTGGGAAAGAAACAGGAAACAGTTCTCGATATCCAGAGATGTATCCGGCAGCGTCTAGTTCACTTTGCAAAAAGTTACGTTCCGCTAAAGTTTGAATTTAAAAATTTTCCAACACTGATCTTGAATTCACGTCTAGTTTAAAAGCTTGTGCAAGAAATCAGTTCGAAAGTATTGATGTTCTGAGTCGGGCGGTGGATTTGAGTGTGCCTTTTATTTCAATGAAATTGACTTTTACACAAACTTTATTTATGTAACCCCCCCCCCCCCCTCAGAATTCCTATTCCTTCCTTAACCCCATTCCTTAATACCTAATTAAATTTCGTGGTTGGATGTTAACATTAAGATATTAGTTTTATTAAAATAGACAATTATATAAACATTATTTAAAAAGTGGTAGAATCGTAAATTTAGAAGCAAACAATTCAAGTCTGATTGATAAAGCATGGTTCAACGTTTTCCTATTTTTTTCAATTTGAATTGAAAATATTCCGATACCGTGGCGGATTCGTTAATTGGGGCACAGTAATGAAACTCCTGGATGCGACCCTTGTCAAACGCCACCTGACTTCCTCCGATCAATATAAAATAATGCCGAATGTGTTTTTATTTTGAATTGTTGGAATGCTAGACGTTCGTAACTGTATGACATGGAGAGATTTCATTTTTATCAAACTAAATAGTTGTTACGACTCAATCAGTTGTCTCTTATTAGCCCATCTTGTCTCTTTTTTCGTGTTTGGAGAGTGGACCTTACGAATCTCTGTGGCGCAGTGGCTTGCAGTACTGTGTCGAGTCCAATGTAAAAGACCAATGTAATAAATAATGTATGCCGATAGTATAATTTGGTATGTTCAAATTGTTTATTTTCAATTTCACTATTGCATTTGGTGATGCAATAATATTTGTAAGCTTCTAAAAGTAAACAAATACCTAAATTAATAAAAAATATCTCAATAATACGGGATTTTTTTCTGTGTCTGCACATTTTTTTTTAACTTATAGAGTTAATCTAGAGCTACAGATTTAACTTTATTTTTATAAAGTGTAAAATAAAGAAACTAAAATTGATCAAACAAATCCACATAAGTTGATCATGGTCAATCGACCGGGACCGCGCAATTGAACTCTGACACATTACGATACCACAGGATACCTGGGCTTAGGTTACCTTTACGTTACACGTGACCGTCGTTCGTCCGGTTTCCACGAGTTATTTTTATTTATCATCATCATCAGCCTATAAACGTCCCACTGCTAGGCACAGGCCACCCACGTGGACAATAGCACCACGTGGGGATATTGGGTCATAACCCACCACGCTGGCCCAATGCGGGTTGGTGGGAATGGGTGGTATTATTTATTGTACCGGATCAATTATAAAAGTAATGAATAACAAAAAAATAAAAAAATGAAAATGATGTCTATTAACGTTACAGAATGATATAAAAAATATTGTTCACATGTAAAAAAATCCTGTATATTACAATAAGCCATGTATGTGGAGTCCTTAGCCATCCTAGCCTCAGAACATGTCCAACAGGCTCAAATACCCTCGGGGGTGTTACCTCTGGTGAGTCGCTGTTGGGGTGAACTCTGGTGATTGCTTAACAGGCGGTCTCAGATCACCCCATTGGCAAGTGACGGCATCCCCTGGGATCACTAGGATCACTAGGACCTCACTAGGACTAAGATGTTTAGTGAATATGCCCCCCCCCCCCCCCCCTGCAGAAGCTGGGTGGAGAGCCTCAAATAACCATCTTGTCACGTCGCGGAGAAGCGGCGGAGTGACACGATGAGGAGAAGTAGAATGAAGATAACAGCACGACGAGTTCAGACGTATATTATTTTAAATAAATGGTTAGTTATTATATGATGCACAGTGTTACGACCTGGCTTCGTAATATAAACCTTTTTAAATATTTCATTTTTTTATTGTCTTTGTTTGCGCGCTTTTATTTGTTTCCTTGTGTGGTAGGGTAGTAGCACCATAAATGGTTATCGGTGTACCGTCCGCACAAGCAATTCTCGGCGCGCCCCAGCATTCCTCTGACTGTCATCTGACAGTTGCGAATTCACCGCTGAGCTGAACGCCCGCTCCCGCTTGTTCGCTTTTCATCGCCGCCGCGAACACCGCCGCCGCCACCGCCGCTAACCGCTCTCCGCCCGCGCGAGTCCGTGCCACACACCGCCGCCGCAGCTAGCTGCCAGAATCCTGGGTGCTGAAGACGCCGATTACCAGGTTGGTGTTGCTGCTTATTTCGCTCAGGGGAACACTTGAAGGCCGTAACCGCCGCCCTTGGCTTCCTTCGTTTAAACTGCCCCTTTCTATATATTTATATATGTGATAACCGCCCCCGCTCATACAGTCCACTGCGCCTAGCATTTACTTACCCGCCCTCCAGTAAAACGGAGACACCAGTCTTTGTTTTTGCTACTTTTGTCAGTGTCTTTGGTTTGGTGCTTTTGAGCTGTAAAACTTAGTACTTAATAATACATTATATCCTTTGCATCATACAGTCTACTCATTAACATTTGGTCCTTCTCCGCGTATTTTAAATCAGTGGAGCATGGGATACGAAACTCGCTCGAAAACTGCCGAGAAAAGTATTATTCCGTCGTCGACCGCACCTAACCGTGGATGGGAGATGCAAGAGTCGCCGCCAGCGCCACTGCCCCGCAACTGCGACACATCCTTGCCCACTCCCTATGCGACTACATCGCTGGATATGGAAGTGCAGCAGCCGCCCACGACGAGTGGTGCAGGCACGTTGCTGCCACCTCCCAACACCGCTATATCGCTGTCCGAAGGAAGGCGCACGTCACGGTCGTCGGTATCACACACCTCCACAGTAAAGGCGAGAATACTTGCCGCACAAGCGGAGCATGCTCGCTGTGTTACCGAGTTGGTAAAGCAGCAAAACGCCTTTGAACGTAGATCTATAGACCTAGAGTTACGAGCGAAGCTCGCCGAGATAGAAGCGGTTTGCTTCTATCTCGGCGAGCTTCGCTCGTAGCACTCGAGCTAGCTCACGTGCTAGCAATAGGTCATACAACTTTCACGATAGTCAACATCGAGTAGAAATGTGGTTGCCCACTGTACAAGTAGACGAAGGCCCGCATGCAGTGAAACTCAACGAGTATCCAAGCAATATTGCCACGCTGGACACTGCGCCACATCGCGTCCAAGTACGCGACCACATTCCGAGATCTGCTCATGACCAAAAAGAAACTTTAAATAATACTAGCAATTTTCAGATTCCTTATACAATTCAACCCGGCCCCCATGTTGATGACGACCGCCTTACGCGGGCACTTGAAGCTTTAGTCAATAAGCCCAGGAGCTCAAATATACAATTGCCTGTGTTTGATGGAAGGTCTCCTACAGAGTGGTTAGCCTTTAAACCAGGGATGCACAGACTACGGCCCGCGGGCCGCATGCGGCCCGCCGGTCGAATACTGGTGGCCCGCCGACAGCAAAAATAATACTCTCGTACATTCGAAAATTTTTCAATTTGAATACATTATTATCAATTTTTCATTGTCTTTAATTACCTATACTTCTGGTGGCCCACCATCAGTTCATAATTTGCCCGAGTGGCCCCTAGTCTTAATAAGTCTGTGCATCCATGCTTTAAACGATCCTTTTTGGATACTCAAGCATCCTACACTACCATTGAAAACTTAGCTCGTCTAAACGTATCGCTTTCCGGCGCCGCACGTGATGCTGTGTTTTAGCTCCTTGTGGCGGCGCGTAACCAGATGCAGGTCGTGGACGCGCTAGAGTTGAAGTACGGTCGGCCTGAAGCAATCGTACTTCTCGAGATTAATTCTGTGCTTGCTCTCCAGCGAGTAAGCGCTGAAGGTAAGGATTTAGCAAACTTTGCTTGTAAAATAAAAAACTGTGTCGAAGTAGTGCGTTTATTAGATCAGACGGACTATCTACGTTCACCCGAACTTTTCAGTGCCATTTTAGGTAAATTGCCCCCCTAATTCGAACTCGTTGGTATGATTACGCGGCTAAACGAATGGACGGACGCAGTCGTCTGGAGGTACTCGCCGCTTTCTTGACCAGGGAAGTGGAGTTGCAAGCAAAGTTCGGTGCTGCAATAGAATTTCCTTCAACATCTCTATTTCATGGCCCCAGTTCGCAAGAAAGAAAAGTTCGAGTACAATGTAACGCACTTGCTGAAAAACAATCATATCGGCCAAAGGTAGATACTATTGTAAATAAATGCGGTTTTTGTGATAACTCACATAGTCTAGCGAAATGTGACAATTTCCTATCATTGTCAGTAAATGACAGATGGAAATTGATTAAAAGTAATAAAGTCTGCCACAGATGCTTAGATTATAAACTACATAGGTTCAATTCCTGTAAGATAAAAACTCATTGCGGTATAAAGGGTTGTACATATAAACACTACAGACTTTTGCATAGTGATAGTTCGGAACAGAATATTATTGCTCATGCCGATATGGACTCTGACTCGGACTCTGAGTCTTCTCGAGTAGTGTCAGACAAGCAGGTGGATTTAGATATTGAGTCAGCAGCTCACGTCGCAACTAACATTTTCTCGTCTGTTTCCATAGTTAAGACTCGTCCGTTATTAAAGGTGGTCGCAGTTACTGTGACCGGGCCTGTCAGTAGTATAGAAACATATGCTTTGCTAGACGATGGCTGTACAGCTACTTTCATAGATTCAAAGCTTTCTAAACAAATTGGTGCAATCGGTCCATCAAAGCACGTGCGGATTGACTGTGTAGGAGGTTTATCCCGTGAATGTTTTGTAAGTTATATAGATTTAGAAATTAAAGGGCGACATTTTTCAAAATCTTACAAATTGCGTAAAGTACGTTCGGTCGATAAGTTAGGTGTGAGCCGACGCTCATCAGTAAATAGGGAAAAGATATGTAACTTACCTTACCTAGCGGATTTGACTGATTTCTTGTGCTACGACGAAGTACAGCCTATGTTAATTATAGGAGTAGACAACTGGGCACTTACAACCATAAGCAAACAAGCAATTGTATAGAAATAAGCATTAGATGTAAGAACTGTAATAGCTATTAAACAATAGAATTAACAAAATGTAAAATAATATACTTAATATTTTACATTTTGTTAATATGATATACTTTAGAGAAAATTGTAAGAAAATGTTTGGGACTTGTCTAAAAGTTATTGTGTTTATTCCCTATTAGTATATAAGAAAAAAAAAGCCATGAGATTGACTACAGAAATAGTCGGGCATCCCACCCGAAAAAAGCAGGGAAGAGTCTAAATTTATTGCGACAAAACCCCTTAATAAGTAGACAATAAGTAAATAAGAAAGCCATAAGGTTGGCTGTAGGACTAGTCGGGCACCCCACCCGAAGAAAGCAATAAAAGCGAGAAGTATGAGTGTGACGTATGAAGTATGGAAGTGCGAGAAGATTAGCTGCGAGAACTGGAATGAATGCGAAGATAGTTAAAACTCCAATCACGTTGGAGTAGATATGTATAAAAAAAAATATCTACGCGTGCTGGGAAATCATCACAACCGGTTGCTATACAAACGGCTGTAGGTTGGGTATTGTATGGCTTTGTTTCGAGTAGAACTTCTCAAGTTGATGTTGTCAATCATACTAATAAGTTCGAAAGGGACATAGCGGACACTTCTATGGATGCGGCGTTCAAATAGTATTTCAGATTGGATTCGATAGGTATTTCAATCAAAGAGTATCGCGGCGCGTCTGATAATCATGCCCAAAAGATACTTGAAAGTACTATTCGCCAGTTACCATGTGGTCACTTTGAAACTGGATTGTTATGAAACCTGACATAGCCAACGTACCAAACAATTTCAAAATGACACTTACTCGTTTTCTATCGCTTGAAAAGAAGTATGCAGATCTTTACAAACTTAATATGGATGCTACTTTTAACAAGGGTTACGCCGAAAAGTGTACCAAGGCCCCAGTAGGTATTACATGGTATTTGCCACACTTTGGCGTGACTAATGTGAACAAGCCTGGTAAATTGCGAATAGTACATGACGCAGCAGCAATATTTAAAGGTGTTAGTTTAAATTCGTTATTGTTATCTGGCCCTGATTTATTGCAACCATTATTATGTATTCTCATGCATTTTAGAGAGGACCGTGTAACACTTACAGCCGACATTAGGGAGATGTTCCCGCAGGTCCGGCAGATCAGGTATCAGAGAGTTAAATCGGGATTCTCAACGTTTTTTATGGCGTGATAGCCCAGAGCAGCCAATAGGTATCTATCGAATGTCGGCGATGATTTTTGGTGCTTGTTCAAGCCCTGGCACAGCCTTATATGTAAAAAACTTAAACGCGAAGAATCATGACCATGAATTTCCTGCCGCTGCGCATGCGACAGTGCACGACACATACACGGACGATTACATAGGATCTCATAAGGATACAGATGAAGCTGCGAAATTAACTTTAGATATTACTATTCTTAATAAAAAAGCCAACTTTGAAATGTGAGATTGGATTTCGAATGATCCTCGCGCGCTTTCTCTTCTTCCTCCTGAGCTGCGATCACAAAAGATAAACGATGTAGATCTTGGTGATAACACTGATACAATTTCTAGAGTATTGGGACTAAAGTGGAAGCCTGCTCGTGACGTTAACCGCTTTAACCACAGTCTAACAGGTTCTACTTTACCTAGCCGACTAACAAAACGAGATGCACTCTCTTATTTAATGCGTATTTACGACCCGTTAGGAATTCTAGGTCCTATTATTTCTAGAGGGCGCATCATGTTTTAGTCTCTTTGGCGACAGGGATTCGCATGGGACGACGAACTCCCTCAGTCGGAGAAAAAGTTATGGGACGATTTTTTAAAAGATCTTGTAACTAGTTTTCAGCTGCAGATTTCGCGATGTTACAGCTCGAGTGAGTTTAACGTCATTGAGCGTGAGCTTCATGTATTTTGTGATGCAAGTGAATATACATTTGCGGCTGTTGCATACTGGCGAATTCTACATTCAGATGGAACCGTGAAGCTTGCCTTAATCGGTAGCAAAACTAGAGTCGCTCTATTAAAGCCCATATCCATTCCACGCTTAGAACTTCAAGGTGCTTTAGTTACTGCGCGTTTCGCTTCATTTATTTGTAGTTCACATAACTATAAATCTAGTAAGCGTGTCTTCTGGTGCGATTTTATGAATGTACTCGGGTGGTTACGCAGTGATGCGAGGTCATTTAAACCGTTTGTCGCACACCGTATCGGAGAGATACTGGAACTCACCGAAGTACATGAATGGCGATGGGTACCAACCCTCGAGAATGCAGCAGACGATGCTACTCGCCCTAAACGAATCGTGTTAACGCATGACTCGCGATGGGTTGTAAGCCCCCAATTTCTGTATTGCTTTGTAGATGAGTGGACGTCATTACCACCACTAGAAACGGCCAGTAAACAAACGCTAGAGTTGAAAACATCCATTCCATGTCATATTATTTCGCTTGAAAACGCCCCCATCTCATTGAGTGTAGATCCCAATAGGTTAAGTTGCTATTTAAGATTAATAAGAGCTACGGCCAGGTCCCATAAGTTCATTACTTTATTAAGAAACAGAAATGGTCAGAAAGATCTCACAGCTGAAGACTTACGTACAGCGGAAGTACATGTTCTGAGACAAAGTCAACTAGATTCGTTACCTGCTGAAATTATTAATCTGAAAAATCAGCAGCCGCTGGCCCGGAAGAGTCGATTATTCAATTTATCCCCGATTTTTGATGACAACCAATTACTGAGACTGGGTGGACGAGTCGATCGTGCACCAGATGTCAATGAAGACCTAAAACGTCCCGTCATTTTGGATCCTAAACATCCAGCCGTACGTCACTATCAAAAGACGTACTCTTTTGATAGCGTACAACCACAGGAAATCTGCACACGGAAGCACTGAAATGGTGGTATATGAGATTAGACAACGCTATTGGATTATCAACCTTTGCACTGCTGTTCGATCTGTCGCCAACCACTGCACACTTTGCCGTCTCAAACGCGCTAAGCCCTAGGACCCGCCTACTGGTGATCTTCCTACAGCACGCCTAACCCACCATCATAGACCATTTAGTTTTGTGTCACTATAGGCCGCAGAACTGAAAAGCGGTTTGTAGCATTATATACTTGCCTCGTGATACGAGCTGTACATTTAGAGATTGTTCATAGTCTGTCCACAGACGCCGCCTTGATGAGTCTTCGTCGTTTCTGTGCTCAGCGCGGTACACCAAGTGAAACATGGTCGGATAATGGTACAGCATTTGTTGGTGTAAACAGACTTCTAAAAGAACTATATGGAGAAAGCGTCACCACCTTTGCTGCCAATGAGAAAATTGCTTGGAGATTCATCTCGCTATCTGCGCCATTTATGGGAGGAGCCTGGGAACGTCTCTGTCGTCTCTCTAAGATCTGTAAAGACAGCGCTCAAAGTAACCCTAAAGAATCGCTCGCCGAGCGAAGAGGTGTTATCGACCTTGTTGGCGGAGGCAGAAGCGTTAGTTAATTCAAGACCACTAACGCACGTTCCAGCTGATCCCGCTAGTCCTGTGAAGCCCTTACACCGTTTCATTTCATTTTTGGTTTATCGTCCGGACAATTCATACCAATGACAATGACCTATAGGGATCTCATTAGCAGAGCTGGGTGGAGGAAATCTGCAAGGTTACTGGACTCTTTTTGGACTCGTTGGGTTCGTGAATATTTACCAACATTGACACCAAGACGTGGAGGTGGTGATGTCCCGAACGTAAAAGAGGGCGATGTCGTGCTTGTTGTAGACAATCAACTACCAAGAGGAACCTGGCCACGAGGACGAATTACTAGAATATACCCGGGACGGGATGGTGTGGCTAGAATAGCTGATGTTGCTACTTCCGCTGGGCAGTTTAAACTGTTACATTGGAGATTTTGTCCCTTTTGGGGAAAAGGAAGAAAATCCCAAATGCAAGCTTCAGTGGGTTGTTATCAAATAAAACCATAAAATGTTCAACAGCTAGGCAGTATATTGTAAAAGAACACACAAATATTTTGTCCAACAACAATAAAATAAAATTATAAATTTTATTTCATTCTTATTATTTAAAAGAGGGGGGTTAGTCACAATTTTGTCTTATATTATGTTAGGTACAATTCATCTACTTTACTCCTTTTAATTTATTTAGCCGAAAATCACAAATAAAAACTATCAGTCGAAATTGACCCTAGGGTCAATCTCAAATGAAAGTTCAACAAACTTTCTATTAATTTTGCCAACTATAATTTACTTTTTAAAGTAATCTAAACCTTATTCCAAAGCTATATCACCCCCTAAAACACACTAAAATCCTAAGAGTCAAAAGTGACCAAGCGGGTCGGTGATAATTTTAATTTAAAATAAATTTTATAATACTGTTCCTACTACTGCCTAACTAAAACCCAGTGCACAAAGTTTGTTTTGGAGAACGTCATTGTCGACCCTGTCAAAGGCCTTCTTAAAATCGAAGTAAACGACGTCGACCTGAGCACCTCTATCCATATGACACGAAATTACGTCCACAAGCGTTAACAGGTTAGTGTTCACAGACCGGCCGCCCCTAAATCCGTGTTGCGAGTCAGTTAAAAACGGAAACACTTGAGCACTAATCTTTTTGTGCAAAATCCATTCAAATAACTTGGCTAAGGCCGACAGTATAGCAATTGGACGGTAGTTCTCAGCACAGGCAGTATCGCCAGTTTTTGGAATTGGTGTGACGCGCGTAAGCTTCCATCGCTGAGGATACCTACCAGTGGAAAGTGCCAAGTTAAAAATAAAGCAGAGCGGTGTTATAATGTGGTCCGCACACCCTTTGGTAAAGTAGGGAGGCACGTTATCCGACCCAATGGAAGCCTTGGGTTTCAGGCGTTTTATAGCTAGCATGACATCCTCCTTACTGACACTGTCGACCTGAACATAGTTAGATGAACAGGAAATATCATTAGCATTGGCGTAATCAGCATTAAGTGTAGGCTCATTAGGCAAAAACACACTAGAAAAGAACCTAGCGAAAGCATTTGCAGCCTCACTCCCAACAAACTCTTCACCGTCAAGAGAAATGCGTGACTCAAAACTGCCTTTGGATCTTAGGCTATTAATATGCTGCCAGAAAGCTCGAGGATTATTTTTAATGTCACCCTCGACCCGGCTAATATAGTTGTCATAGGCAATCGACACCTGTTTCTTAATCGCAGCCCTAAGACAGCTGAAAGCGTCGTAAACTGCTTTATCTTTAGAAGCCTTCCACTGACGATGGAGTACTGCTTTAGTCTTAATGTTGCGTATAATGTCAGACGTAAACCATACATGATACCGTCTACCTGGTTTCTGTGAACGTGTTTTTTTGGGAATGCTAGCATCAAAGATGCTGTAAACGATATTGTAAAATATTTCAACAGCAATATTAACGTCACGAGATAGGAAGACATCATCCCAGCACTTGTTACTGACCAGCTCGTACAATAGATCGTAATCACCCATACTAAAGTTCCAGTCATAGTTCGATTCAATATTGCTGGGAACCGCCGGTTCAACGCGCTCGGGTCGCGTAAGATCGGAAATTTTGATCTTTATATTTAGAGGCGGGTGACATGCATCCTCATGCGGCACGAGGCCACCAACATGTACTTCCGCTGTACGTAAGTCTTCAGCTGTGAGATCTTTTTGACCATTTCTGTTTCTTAACAAAGTAATGAACTTATGTGACCTGGCCGTAGCTCTTATTAATCTTAAATAGCAACTTAACCTATTGGGATCTACACTCAATGAGATGGGGGCGTTTTCAAGCGAAATAATATGACATGGAATGGATGTTTTCAACTCTAGCGTTTGTTTACTGGCCGTTTCTAGTGGTGGTAATGACGTCCACTCATCTACAAAGCAATACAGAAATTGGGGGCTTACAACCCATCGCGAGTCATGCGTTAACACGATTCGTTTAGGGCGAGTAGCATCGTCTGCTGCATTCTCGAGGGTACCCATCGCCATTCATGTACTTCGGTGAGTTCCAGTATCTCTCCGATACGGTGTGCGACAAACGGTTTAAATGACCTCGCATCACTGCGTAACCACCCGAGAACATTCATAGAATCGCACCAGAAGACACGCTTACTAGATTTATAGTTATGTGAACTACAAATGTATGAAGCGAAACGCGCTGCAACTAAAGCACCTTGAAGTTCTAGGCGTGGAATGGATAAGGGCTTTAATGGAGCGACTCTAGTTTTGCTACCGATTAAGGCAAGCTTCACGGTTCCATCTGAATGTAGAATTCGCCAGTATGCAACAGCCGCAAATGCATATTCACTTGCATCACAAAATACATGAAGCTCACGCTCAATGACGTCGAACTCACTCGAGCTGTAACATCGCGAAATCTGCAGCTGAGAACTAGTTACAAGATCTTTTAAAAAATCGTCCCATAACTTTTTCTCCGACTGAGGGAGTTCGTCGTCCCATGCGAATCCCTGTCGCTAAAGAGACTGAAACATGATGCGCCCTCTAGAAATAATAGTACCTAGAATTCCTAACGAGCCGTAAATACGCATTAAAAAAGAGAGTGCATCTCGTTTTGTTAGTCGGCTAGGTAAAGTAGAACCTGTTAGACTGTGGTTGAAGCCGATAACGTCACGAGCAGGCTTCCACTTTAGTCCCAATACTCTAGAAATTGTATCAGTGTTATCACCAAGATCTACATCGTGTATCTTTTGTGATCGCAGCTCAGGAGGAAGAAGAGAAAGCGCGCGAGGATCATTCGAAATCCAATCTCTCATTTCAAAGTTTGCTTTTTTATTAAGAATAGTAATATCTAAAGCTTATTTAGCAGCTTCATCTGTATCCTTATGAGATCTTATGTAATCGTCCATGTATGTAAGAAGAATAAGAATAAGAAATGCAGATCGTGGATTAACTGAAACTCCTCATTAGTGAAGCTAACAAAGACTTTTGGATACAAGTTCGGAGTTTTGTGAATCTTTTAAGCATGGTTGCCATACTACTGGAGTAGTATGTATTACAATGGCGGACTCCGTCGCTTCACCAGTCTAAAGGTCAACATCCCTTGCACACCGCGTCGTCTATTTGGTAAGGGCTCGTACCCGAACCACAGAGTTACTCATGTGCGCTTCATACGAAAATCGCTGCAAAGTGGTAAAGCGACGGTGACCCCCACCGTACACGCTGGAGCGTGTTTTGCAATCCAGTAAGAGCACAAGTTCTTTTCCAAATTCATCTTTGACGTGTTTTTGCAAGATAGAGACGTTTTTAGTAGGTGAGTTTTTGAAGAGTTTTACTACTGTTCTGACTTTTTTTAAATACTTCGAATCGAAAGTCCACTTCGTCTGTTGAATAACGCTGATCGATAGCTGATTCCCCGATGGTAAGTGATTGTTTCTGTCATATAACACATCACAGATGGCTAAATGAATCCCATGAGCATGACATACATATCTGATGACATATATAAGCAAAAGGCGTCCTACTCTGCACATGACGCTTGCTCCATCAGTACCTAGTCATGCATGGCAAGCACATCATTTTCGCAGTCATTTAAAGTGAGATTATACAAAGCCAATCTAGCCTGGATCAAAGAAATGCAAACTTCAGCTGGCATAGACTCTTGGATAATAATCAAACCTAGGTTGTGAGACAAGATCCCATTTTTAAAGGATTTGCTGTGTAGATATGTCGATATTTATAAAGCGATGATTTATAGCCGTCCACTCATCGAATGTCAGTGCAAATTTTATATTTCTTAACTTTAATTGGTTAATTTCTTCTTTGAGTTTCTTCGTTTCATTTTCATGTATTTACATTCATTACAAATTTTCGCAGTGTTTGCCCCGCGCCGCGCGGCACTCCGCTCTGCTAGGGTCTATCTAACCTTGCCGTTAAGTCTAACAGAGCCATGTAAATGTTTAAGTTTTTCTGTAGTTTTCTGTGTATTGTGTGTAGTTAAATAAATATTTTTTTATTTTATTACATTTTTAATTACAAGTTCAAAAAATCCGGATTCGAATTTTCAAATCCGGATTTAACAGCCCAGTATAAATACATGTAAATCCGGATATAACGGATTTCGGATTATCCGGATTGCATTCGCTATCAGGGACTGAAAGCGGTTACGGTATAAGGTTACGTTACCGGTAAAAAATAAGTGTACCTTAATAAAATAAAGGTAAGGCTTTACCGTTATTTAACCTTTATGCGATATCGGTACCGAAAAACGTTGCATTGACAGTTGCGGGGCGCAGGGTGAGGGGTGAGACTTGCTTTTGCTTGCGAGGCGACGAGTAAAAACCTGTTTTTGTTGCGTGTCGCGCGCAATAATGTGTAAAAAATGTGCGCGTGTAAACATCATTTTACACTAATGCGGAAATTGGTATTTACAAACTCATGTCAATAGTAAGCTTTACATTAGTCTACTCGTCTGTGAAAACCAACTTACTGCACTAGTATAATAAGTCCATCATTACGTGTTGCCATTTGCCATGCATACCGATTCATTGCGTATGACACCATGGACTGTCATTGATATCTTTTACGTATGGCGTTTGACGCCAAATGGCGTCATAAATAATTCCTCTGAAATTCTATAGAATGACTATTTAGAGAGTTCTAATCAACAGAACTTACATTATTTGACACGTAGATTATGCCTGTATTGATCGTTTTAAGAGATAGTGCCAGTTAAAAAACTTCAGTGGTTGCAAACCTTTTGTTCCCTAATTTTACTTCTTTTGTGTATGGCGTATGACGCCACATACTTAGCGTCATAAAGAAAATCATTAAAACTTTGTAGAATTACTTTTTAGAGAGGTCTAATTAGCAGAACTTTCATTATATTGCGGATTTGCTTGATGTTATAAATCATTCGCTACGCGTTTTTCTATGCCGGACGATAAACGCGATTATGCGGCATACGTTTTTGACGCGTTAAGACTTATTATGGAACAACGATGTAAAGGTTTAAACTGGCTCGCCATCTTTCTTTTATTAATATTTTCTAATTATAAATTGAATTAGTGACGATAGGGCTTGGAACCGGTTTAAAAAATCCCGGTTATTGATTAAGGTTTTTACAAAAACTGCTTCCAATGTATATGAGAGGGCTTCAAAAACCTAAATAAAAAGGTTTAATCCAAAGCTGCGAAATGTATTTACTGCTGGCGAGGCGATTAGGCTAATGGCGACCTTTCGTGTGTAGACATAAGCTCGCTAGTCGATTTAAAACTCGCGCGCTCGCTTTGGGAGAGCGGTATTTCAGGCAAATAGAATTCATGCCTACGTATGGATGGTCGCTATTCGCTTTGCCACTCGCGCGCTCGCGTTGTCCCGTTGTGTTTAGGTACTTATAAAAAGAAAAAAACATCTTTAAACCGTTTAATTGATTCAAAACCCATTTTGTTTTTTTAGAAACAGGTTTGTTTAAGGTTTGGGTAGGCCCACGGGCCGATGTAATCTGTTATGCAGATGATACTCTGATCACGGCCCGGGGCAGAAATTGCGCAGAGGCAGGGAGACTGGCCACCGTCATAATATCTCTGGTGGTGGACAGAATCCGTATGTTGGGGCTCGAGATAGCGATCGGTAAAACTGAGGCTCTTCTTTTCCATGGGCCTCGACGAGGACCGCCGCCTGGAACCCACCTAGAAATAGACGAGCATAGGATCCGGGTTGGGGTCCGGATGAAGTATCTGGGTCTCATTCTGGACGGGCGTTGGCGCTTCGAGGAGCACTATCGCGAACTCTCCCCTCTTCTCATCAGTGCGGCATCCGCTTTGGGATGCAACATGCCGAATGTTGGTGGGCCGAACGCTTTGACTCGCCGGCTTTATGCTAGAGTAGTGGGGTCGATGGCCCTTTATGGGGCCCCTTTATGGGTGACTGCCCCCAATGCTACCAACAAACAACATCTTCGTGCCGCACAGCCGATAATAGCGTTGAGGGCCATCAGAGAGTACAGGACAGTGTCTCATGCTGCAGCTTGTGCGGTGGCTGGCATCCCGCCATGGGAGTTGGAGGCAGTGAAGCTGGCGGAACTGTACCGACAGCGGGCAGAGGCTAAAGAACAGGGTAGAAACCATACTCGGGAAGAGCTTAAACGGGCTCGAGATTTGGCTGACCAAGAGCTGCTGGCCAAATGGGCCGATGATTTGCGTTCGTCGACTTACGTCTCCCGGTTGTGCCGAGCCACCGAACCAGAATTGGGAAGATGGCTACAGCGGCGACATGGGACTCTATCTTTCCACTTGGTGCAGATGCTGTCTGGGCATGGATGCTTTGGACACTACCTGCACCGAGTGGCAAGAAGGAAGCCGACGTCAGAATGCCACAGCTGTAGAGCTGCGCAGGACACAGAAACGCACACCCTTGAGGAGTGCGGGTCGTGGGCTGCGCAGCGCCACAGTCTGATGTCGGTCG
Organism: Scoparia ambigualis; assembly: GCA_963921215.1. NCBI lineage: Eukaryota > Metazoa > Arthropoda > Insecta > Lepidoptera > Crambidae > Scoparia > Scoparia ambigualis. The sequence continues at coordinate 5,752,703 of OY992506.1, forward strand.
TTGGGGAAGACCTCTCGCTGCCTAGCGTGGTAAAAGCCATGCTAGACAGCGACAGATCATGGAGGGCCATGGCCTTGTTCAGTGAAGCGGTTGTTTCACAGAACCCATGCGGACCCGATCCGACGCAGGCGAGTCGGTAGGAGGAGGCGGCATTTTGCCCACCTCCTTCCATCGCAGTGAGGCTTGCGTGACTGTGGGGTGGGAGACCCCATAGTTGCATTGCACGAGCCTCATGGGAGTCTGGAGGGCGCCCAAACTATCCTGGGCGTCCTCCCCACTGGCGGGCCGTCGTAGAGTGGAATTTGGAGTCTGCTGTCCGTGGTCCCGAACCACCCTGACGACAAGTGATGGGATGGTACAAGGAGTTTTAGTGGGTAAGGCCCCTCTTCACCCCGAGTCCCTGTCGAGGCCTTCGGACCTGGACAGGGAAGCGGGCGTTGGGGGGAGAGTCGCCACATAACCAGCGGGCTTCCCCAGGCCCGCTGTGTATCCGTAAATAGGATTTTTCCTTGTTTAAAAAAAAAGAGCCAAACCTTAATAAAACGGTTCCTATGTACTGGCTGCTGACAAGGTTTGAAAATTAACAGATAAATCCTTCCGGGCTGTTTGGAACTAATCTCGAAATACCTATTACTTAATACGACCTAAGATCTAAAAGACCGTTTCTCATAAGGAATGAAACCCGAATGGACTTACTACCAAAAAGAGCGGTTCTCAATATATACTATTGTCAATAAGACTCAATTTCAAATGAACCGAGTCCCATTGAAACTTATTCCCAAAACGTCTCATTCCCAAAATACACTAAATTCTAGTATCAAAGTACTCGATTATCATAAAAACTAATTCTAGAAACGTCCTAGTCCCTAACTACTACTCTCTAGACAAACTTATCAGTCAAATTTCAACACTATCATAAAGATAATAAAGGTTAAGTTTTAGGTAGCAAAAAAAAACTTATAAAATTAGGTTTGCCTCTCAATAGGCGTTTTGGCGAAAAAAGCAGTTTTTTTTTCAAAACTTGGAAGTTCTGGGTTACACACGAAATGAAGAAATATACTAATTTTAGGTAAATTCCTAACTTGATCCGATTCGCCCTGCGATCCGGTTCACCTTGGTCTTCAATAATCAAACCAATTTGCCTTTCTTAACCCTTTGTGGATCGTAAAACCAGACACAATTGAAAATCGATTGTTTCGCGACCGCCGGCGGTCTTATAATCCTTGACCTATTAATCCATAATCCGACACTTTTAGACGCGAATTATACAGAGAAGGCGTAAGGCGAAGTCGCGGCGCAGGCACAGAACAACAAAGCGGGTGTACCTGCGCCGCCGCTTCAGTGTAATTCACAACACGACGCCTTCATACATTTCATATGAAAACGTTTTGAAGCGGCGAGATGCCTGCGCCGCGCCTTCGCCTCTGTATAATTCGCGCCTTAGAGAACTAATCTGGTGCTTACAGCAATTTTTGCACTCAAACCTGCTGAATCAAACATTTAGTGTATTTTGGGACTAGGACGTTTTGAAAATTAGTCATTATGGGAATCGTGTGTTTTGATATTTCCATGTGTATATATTTTAGTGTATTTTGGGAATGAGACGTTTTGGGAATAAGTTTCAATGAGACTCAGTTCATTTGAAATTAAGTCTTATTGGCAATAGTATATGTTGAGAACCGCTCTTTTTGGTAGTTAGTCCATTCTGGTTTCATTCCATATGAGAAAAGGTCTTTTAGATCTTAGGTCGTATTGAGTAATGGGGTATTTCGAGATTAGTTCCAAACAGCCCGGAAGGGAATAAACAAGCCCTGAGTGTACGTGTAGAATGTACGGCCACATTATTTATTTTAAATATTGTATTGGATTATTTTATTTTTTCGCAATCGAATTAAGCTCGGGAGTTAAAATACCTCGTTTTAATATGTCATTTTAGCGACTTGTGTATCAATCTACTATTAAAAATGGCTAGATTGAAAACTGCTTTTATAAGTAAGTTCGATTATTCGCAAATTCAAGCGATTATTCAATATGAAGTTGAACCACCACGACCCATTTTCCATTTCATTGGACTACATTGCTCATTAACAATGAGAACAAGAGTTCCGACACCTACTCATGCGTATTTTTTATTTTTTTTTTATATTTGGACTCGTTATAGTGACTGCATCGCAACACTACGGTATAGAACCTAAATAAAGGTACTCCTTTCACACTCTTTTGTAAACTTTTACTAAAAATACACAAAAGGTTTACAACCACTGATCCAAATAAATCACTTAGCAGCCATTCCAGCAAAATCGCGTAGATAAGTCACTTTACAATACACTAAACGAATTAGCAAACCCTTCACGTTTGAGATCCGATGCCGACTGAATGTAATCACGTGTAAACAAGCCAAAATCATAACAAAAACAAAATATGTTCACTCATGGCTGAAGACGCGCAAGCGCGTCACTTTAATGGGTGGCGGCTGACGCCCGGAGGCGTCACAGAATATTTGTTAGCCGCAATGCACAAAAGTCATTCAAAGTGGGATACGCAATGAATCGGTTATGGGATAAATAAAAGTCCGTCCGCTTATTAGCAGACACTAGCTTGAGTTGGCGTTAATATACCTACCAGCAAGCGTACTTTTAAAAGTCCGTGTGCACGGCAGTTGCATTGTTCTACAATATTATTCTGTGGTTCTACTTAAAAAATATAATTACGTAACTATTCTATTGTGCTGGATGGTTGCAATAGCCAGAAACAAATGGAAAACATATCACATATTTTAATGAAAAATAACGAAAATATTACACTATTTGTTGTGTTTATTACAGTAAGTAAGTATCTAGTTAAAGGAATTTACTTAAGTATCTACTTACCTGTTGCTGATGTTATATCTTTTCGTGTGTTTTTGACATTGTTATCCACAAGAAAAAAATTACTTAGACACCTATGCGCGGCGCACGTGTTTTGACAACGAGAACAATCCAAACTAAAGCTTTCTAAGCAAACCAGTAGTCGCTTATGCTTGAATCGGTTGTTAGCCGTCTCTTTCATACCGAAATAAACCTTTATTATTTAAAAACTCAAAATTACGGTACCGATATAAATTTGGATATCGGAATATTCCGGTAACCGCTATTTTTCGGTATGACGCCATACCGCTATATAAAGGTACCTTAATTTTTGGGTTATTCAGTCCCTGTTCGCTATTCATAAGCCTATTCAAATTGTGTTTGCAATAGTACTGTTATGTGCTGCGAGTCCGACCTTGATAGTATTTTCTTAGGCGCTATCCGTATGTATCCCCAGCTGGAAAACAAACTTAGAACCTAATTCATAGTAGACCTAAACTTAGGACCAGAACTAATTCTAAGACCATTGGTCTAACCACAATAATACAGTGGCGAAGGAAGTATGACCACAGGCACCACTAGTGCTTGCTAGTACCAGTTGGGATACTTCAAAGACTCTTCTTAGCTAAGCTGGAAAAATGCTGCAATGTCCAAGCAATATCTTGTTACTACAAGTTTCAGCTAAATTAGATGGAAACCAAACTAAGTTACAAGCACTATGTTCTAGTTTAGGGTCACAATCAAAAGTGATATCGCAGGAAATCCTAGTGCATTATACTCGTCCCTCCAGCTTATGAACATTATATTTATCTTTTGTTATTTTGTTTTGTAGGTGGATTGCACCACTGATGGCTTCAATTAAATAAATTACATATATACATTCATATAATCACGACTATTATCCCCGAAGGGTTAGTCAGAGTCTAATCGATGAGGACCGCAAAAGTAGTCCTTTGCCATAGTCCACTTTTCACCAAATAGCGACTGCAAATGTGCTCAGCGTGACAGGTGGTGAGCCCATCGCCCGTCTAAGCTGTTGCATGTATGAGCAGTATTTAGTCCGTTAGTCGCCTTTTACGACACCCAAGGGAGGAGAGGGGGATTCTTTCACCGCTACGCGACACGGTTTTATTAAATCAATTCATAGCTACAAATCATTGTCATGGCAATCACTACTCTAACCAAAGCGAGTTGGCGATTGCACACACTTCGCCCGTTCTTTGGATGGAACCCAGGAGTTCTGGATATCGGGACGCTCGCTTTACGGCCACCGCGTCTTATTCAAATAGTACTATCAAAGTAGTACCTATTACTATACCAACCCATTTTTTCCTTGGGTGTCGTAAAAGGTGACTTACGGAATCAAGGCTATATTTACTTAATTTTATAATATAGTAACTTAATTTTATGTAACTTTAGGATAAGATGAGGCTATTTTTCTTGTTAATTGCATCAACAATACAAAAATTTTTAGTGTTGATGCCATTGGTAAACTGTTGATATATCTTTACAACAAACTAGGATGTAATGTTGCTATAAGGTACACTGTATAATCCTGTATTATCCTATTTTTGTTGAAATAAACATGATTTTCATATTTCCATACCTACATCCAACAGCCATCATTTTCATTTTTCCATACATCCAACAGCATAGAGAGGCGACGGGTAAACCACCTATCACGCTGATCACGCTGAGCATATGTGCAGTTGTTATTTGGTTAAACGAGGACTATGGCAGAGAACTGATTTTGCCGTCTTCATTGCAAAGTCTCTGACTAAACCTTAGAGGTTAATATTCATTAGTATATTATGTATAATGCAATGCATTTGAAATGGAAAAAGGGAATTCCTTTGCTTTGTAGTGGATAAATGTTGGTATTCAGTAGTAGTAAGTATTAGGATACAATGTTTACTATAAAAAATACAACCAGTCTCAGGAAAGCTCAAATAATTATATATAGCATTGTGAAAGAAAAAAAAACAATAATAGTAAGTGTTAACCAGAACATTAAGCATGGCCACCCTACCAGATAGCTGTTCTCGCTTAGAACTTGTGACTTTATTAACTGCCCTCAAAACGTCGTCGCCTGAACATTGTCGGAGCTTGGCGAGATTCGACGACGCAGCATGAATAGTTGGACACCGTTCCGGGTGTACTGTGTCTGTGGCGAACTTCCCAATTATGACGCTGATACGCTACCGCAATTTGCAGGAAGCAACCAGTTGTTGTAAAATTTGTTAGGCCGAAGCATTATTAGATATTGAATTCAAAATACTTGATTCAGCTTAAGCTACATACAATTTTATTATGCTCTTATCCAAGCTAGCAAAATACCCGTAGAAACGAAAGCTTTTAAGAGCTATGTCTCAAATAAATTTTTTATACGTTCTGATTAAGACAGAGACCCTAATAATGGCATATTATAAGTCTTTTTAAGCTATAGGAGCATATATTCTTGTAAATATACTTTTAGAAGTATACAAGTAAGCAAGAAATGACATCAATAAGACAGTAGTGTTATAAACGCCCTCTGTAAACCTAATTCTTAATTTACACTTATACATGCACTATGTAAGTCCACTCAATCTTAGAAGTGACATATCTAAGTATTTTATTAGATATCGGCTGTTATACTTATAACTTATTCTTACAGACGTATATAAGCAAACTTTAAATAACATTTATTAAAGCAATAGTATTTATACACGCACTTTATAAGCCTAATTGCCCTTGAGTCTTAATTAACACTTATACGTGCACTTTGTAAGACAACTCGATCTTAGAAGTAACTTTACTAAGTGTTTTGTTAGATATCGTGTTTTACTTATAACTTATTCTTAAAGATGTATATAAGCTTACTTTATATAACATTTGTAAGAACAGTAATATTATATGCGCACTTTATAAGCCTAATTACCCTTGATTTTTAATAAACTCTTATAAATGCGTTTTGTAAGATCACTCGATCTTAGAAGTGACTATGTAAAAGATAGTAGAGAGTACTAGCACGTCAAATGTCTTAGAAGCTTAGATAAATTGCAATTACAATTCTAATGCATTGCAAAAAAGTCGAGAGGTGGTCGACCAGGAACTTCCCTGTTTGTCTTTTAGCCTACTTTTACTTTAATAAGCAACCTTAAAGTGTATGAGCCATTGCCGCGTGGATTGAAAAATGTGGTTGAATTTGATTTTAGAAGTGCGGTGTAAATCTTAAACAATGGTAATGCACTTATATTTGTTCTGTTAAAGCTCTTAAGCATGATTGGTGGTAATAACGACATTTCGATATTTTTCATTTTTAATATAATATTTTTTTATTATTAAAGATACATTGTTGAAAATCCCGTAAAAATATTGTGATTCTTATTCTAAAATACTCGACAAAATCGACTTCGCAATTTATTACCCGTTAGTAATGCGTAACAAACATGAAATTAAACTTACACATTTTGTAGGAAAGTGAATTAAACAGGACTATACATAATACTTACGTTTTTAATACTCTTCTTATTACTTATTCAAAAAGTTTCATGAGCACTTGGCAATCTTTTCGGTGGACTGTGATTAAATTCTTACTAAAAGCTCGCAAAGAGCACTACTAGTGATATCACACTTAAAACAGGATTAGTAAGTGCATTGTAAGGGTAAATGCCCATAAAGAATGCCTTTGTAAGTAATTTGTAAGTCTGTTCGGTATTATCAAAGCATCGACAAGAATTTTGTAAGATTGGAAATACACTTCTCGAGACCATTTTAAGGTATATTTAAGAGTGAACAGACTTATTAAGTGCGCTCAAATCCACACTTATAGCAGTCTATCGGAGTTATTTAAGACTGGCAAAATTATACTATTGGGATGTGTGTAAGAGGAAATTTTGCTAGTTGGTATGAAACTCACTACGCTATCAGACAGCTTTTATATTTATTACTTATTGAATTTACATAATACATAAACTCACGCTTGTTTCCCATAGGGGTAGGTAGATACTATGGGTCGCCATCTGCTTCGGTCCTCGTACACTTGCTTCATTCAAATCCATCAATTTTTTCATGCACGCCCGGCGGTTTTTGTCACTGCTTACAAAAATCAAAATCAAAATCAAAATTTCTTTATTCTGTAAGCTTAAAATAAGCATTTTGATTCGTCTAAATTTAATTTTACTTTTATGGATGGATGGATAGGCATAGGAACCCACCCACCCACCCCACCCATTCAGGACATCTTTTAGCTGTGGAGAAGAACGGGCACAAGAAACTCCACAGCTTTATAATAATATAGAAGTAACGACATTATTACACCAGCCTTTTAAATTTAAATTTATTAACTTAAAATAACACACTTTTTAGGAAGAAATTCGCGTTTATTAACTACATTTAAAATTTTATATTAGTCCTGACGCACAGTGTTGCGAAACCATAGTACTCTTATCATAATTCTAAATTTTAAGAAATATTTTTTTTAAAATAAATTAATAATTTAAAACAGTTACAGTCACCAGCATTAAGAAGGTGACTGTAATCATATATATGCCTCTAATATGCCTTCCACTAATGATCAGATATTTTTGCATAATCACATCTTAATGTTGGTGACTGTACACATAGGTATGCATGTTTTATTCACAAAACATTATTCTATGTCTAAAAATTGCCTTAGAAGAGGGTCTAAAATAGCTTTTTTATTTTTGTTTCCCGATCTGATTGTTGAGATTACGGGATCTGAAGTTAATAACATAACTATAGTTAGATCGTGATTAGTTAGTGGTCTAGAGGTCTCAGGGACGTAATGTTAGTATAATACGTCCATGGTTTTTCTCTAAAATTTCTTGCATCTTTGTGTGTTTCTTCTAAAGCATCTTCAGAAGACAACTCTGTCTGAAGATGCTTTAGAAGGAACACACAATTGTGTATCAATTCAGGTGAATGAAGTAATATTTTACGAATAGATGTTGGTATCAACAAAGACGAATCATCTGTGTCATGTAACTTATCCCATTTATCTGCAAATTCTAGTTCACTGGTGCTCCGGGATTGCACTAAATCCAAAACGCGACGTTTTTTCAAAGCTAAATTAATATCAGAAAAACTGGTTTTATTTAGGTCTTCCACGTTTTGATTGGATATCTGAAGATGTTCCAACTGTTTCATTACCAAGAATACTGTTTCTTCAATTACCAAATTGTTATTAAGCCACTTTTTATACTTTGTAGGTACCAAATATTTCCAATTTTCGGCTACCCGATCTCCAACGTACGTACTTACTTGCTTTCATAGAAAAAAAAGTAGCGTTTTTTTTAAATATATAATAATTTAATCAGCTGAGGAGACTCTTCCAGTTGATAATCATTTAAAATATGTCGCTACTCAGCATTAATTTTTTTTGTTTGTGTCTGCTGAAAGCCACATTTCAAAACACTCAACATTTTAATATGTTGAGTTGTTGAGCATAAAAAAATTATATCTCCTAAATCGCAAGTAAGCGCATATTGACAAATTCCTAGCTTAAAGTATACACATTAAACAAAAAAACTGAAGCGGTATTTTGATGATTTTTTTTTATAAGTACTCTAATTAAGTAAGATGGAATCCCAGTCAGGTTGTAAATTATGCGTAGGTACTACATTGTTATTTCTCAATAAATTAACAAAAAATTCTTAACATTTGTTTCTTATAAAACCTACTAAAAATGTTAATTCTTTCGTGTATGCAATATGTATAACGGAATAAAGACTGCAAATACATAAAACAGCATAGAGCGGCGATGGGCTCACCACCTGTCACGCTGAGCACATGTCCAGTAGCTACCTATTTGGTGAAAAGTGGACTATGGTAGAGGACTGCTTTTGCTGTCGTCTTTGCCTAGTCTCTGACTAACCCATCGGAGATAATAGTCGTTATATTATGTACTTATGTATATATGCATATATGCAATATGTTTATGTATTCATTTAATAACACTTCACATAACAACCCACTTACTCCACTGATACGTAACATAGCAGGTATTAGCATATAACATTTGACTAAATGTGTCGATTTACTGTTGAGCACACAAATAACGCTCCAATGATCAATAACAATACATACTCGTATATCCAAAAAAATCGCTTCGCCAATTTCTATGAACCATTTACTCACGCTCTATAAATAAACAAGGCTTTCTTCGTTCCACCATTTTATTCGTAAACGCACCCAGATGTGAACTTATAATAAGGAAAGTAACATTCAAAGGAAAAAAGTTTGCGCCAAAATTACACAAGTTTCCACCGTTCCAGGATGAATTACGATTGCCGGCCAAAGTCGAACGGCAACCAGTCAAATGTTGCACTACGCGAATCGTTGCTACAGAGGGATTCCACCGGGGCTAAGCAATTCGCGAGCTGAAATCCGTAGGTACATACATTATTTATTTATTTAGAAAACACTTGGTAGCTTACAGACAGATCCAACACGCAAACAAGACCATTAAATTACAAAGTAAAAAAAATATTATACATATAACATGACATTTAATTCTAAAGTATGAGTACCTATTATAAAAAGAAAATAAAATACAATGTAAAAAAACATGCATCATTAGAACATAATAAAAACAAAGAGAATTTATGGTAACAATGTCAGTCCAATAGAAATATTATTCGTCATGTCTTATAGAATAAAAAATAACAAATAATAATAAAATAAGGCAAACTATGTCAAATAAAAAAAAAATACAATACAAAATCAATTTAATAAATCACAGTTACTTCAATTAAAAAGCAAAATAAAATATTTAAACAAACTCATATTCAAAGTGTCATCCATGATACCCTGAAAACGGGTCACGAGATGTCTCAAACAATGTGCAAATATGTCGATATCATCGTGCTGCGTGACTACGTCACCCATCAGTTTCAACGCATGGTTGGCGCACATACATACATACTTGTATAGTATTACATACATAGATAGTATACTGTTGGATGTAGTCATTAGTCCGTTAGTCGCCTAGTAGTACATTTTAGTGAGCCGCTATGCCACACGACTCTAAGCTTAGCGTCAATTTATCACGGTCGATTTTACCACCAATATAATAAATTGATACATATCCTTTTTTTTTGTAGCTTTTATTGTCTGCCACGTCTGGGGAAAGGTCTCTTCGTTTTAACTAGGCCCTTACCCAGGCCACCATATACCACCCAGGTAAATTGTATGGTTGTCATCTCAGCCTCGCTGTGCTATGCCTCCGGTGTCCGTCACATGGAACCCAGTCAGTGACAATCCTCGCTCAAATGTAAATAAGAGTAGTAGGTTTAAAAGACAAGTCGTTCCTCTGTAAGACCATTCGGCTTTGGAATTCTTTGCAGGCGCATGTGTTTCCCAGCTCCTACAGTCCCGGGTCTTTTAAGCGGGGCGTGAAACGGCATTTATGCAGGCCGTCATGAATGGGTGCGCTCGTTATCGTGCTTATTCCACGGTGGGTAGCGCTCTCATTATTTTGGACTGCATCGGCTGCTTACCATCAGGCAAGATGCAGTCACTATGACGAGTCATAATAGAAAAAAAAAACAATTTAAATGAAAATTAACGTTATTAGTGTAAATGAAACAAAGAAAGCTTGGATCTTAAAAAATGGTGCACGAATTTGTATAAAACGAGTATTCCACTTTGTTATAAAAAAATCAGAGATTCTAATGCACATTTTCATTTTCTAAGGAGACTCTTAGTTTTTGAAAAAAGACCCATACGAAGAATTTTAACAGCAATACAGCATGTTTATAAAGTGTAATTCTTGGTGTTTTATTTTTATTTTATAGACAACAGAAATACTAGCTGCCCTACTCCTGTAGGTCAAGTGATAGGTTAGAAATTCAAGACAATCGCGAAGTGCAGCGTAGCGATTGTCTTAAATTTCGAGGTTATTTTTTTTAATAGACAACAGAAATCTAGCTCCATACAAAAAAATGTTTTATAGCTCTTGATGGTTTGGGGGTGGGGATTCCCCCCCTATCCTATCTCTTTTCCCCTCCTCCTAACCATCTTCAATGACCTTTTTTTACACATTTTAAGGTTAGTTTTAATGAGAACAAATGCTTATATCTCCATAACTATGTATCTCCTGTAAGTGGGAATGACACTGGGGGGTACCCCTAGACCCCCCATCCTCCCCTCCAACCCCCACTCCCCTAAATTCGTGCACCATTTTTTAAGATTTTTACCCAAAGAAAATATGTCAGGATCGTAGCAAATGGAAATCTGTAGTTTCTACCTACATTAGATTGTACACAACATTCCGAGAGGCGGCCGTGATGTAGGTATGAATGTAAAAAGTAAAGTATACTTCACGAAAAAAAGTACTTACAGTATACTTTTTATTTCTATTAGTATTGTTACGTTGTAAATTCAGGGCCCTGTCTGCCTTTACTTATCTACAAAAGAAGTTCGCAATGGTTGAATAGTACTTACCTGAAACCATTGCGTTAGAATGATCAAATGTCCAAAAACATTAGTCCGTGTAGCTTGTTTGAATTAAATCCATTTTTCTTCACATTAAAGACATGGAGCCTTGGCTGACACATTACAAGACACACTTTTCTTGCATTTTCAATTAAAACATATTTCTAAATCAGTTTTAGTAAGACTTAAACTTACATCTAAAGAGATTTTATTCCGTGTTTACGTTTTGTATTTGACATAACACCATAGACAAAATGACAGCCACCGTAGCGACGCCTAGCGGTAGCGGGGCGAAGTAGCTGTCAGCTTTTAATTTCACATAAAAGATTCAATTTTAAAAAAATAGTCGAAACAGTTCTAATAATAAATTACATAATAAATTAATATGTATAATAATTACTTTAAGTAATTAAATTTAATTCAAGCAAATCCGGAAATAGAACTAATTTTTTCTTTATGGACTTTTATCTAGAACATTCGAACGGGAGTAATATTTTTTATATGGATATTGTCTCTGCCCGTAGGGGTTACCAGAGAGGAAACTAATACTCCTTAATATTAAGACAGGGTAACTAGTGAGTTAAATATCACAAAACACAATTTTAAATTAAAGAAAAATGCATTTCCCATTGCTAAACGTTAATTTTTTTTTAGGTCGTGTGTTGTTATTGTTGGCAAGTTCTGTTAGCAGAGGGCGAGTTGTGACAGACGTCATATTTGATGTTTTGTTAGTTTGAAGGAAAATTTTAAAAGAACAATTTCTTATGAATTACCCGACAATGGGAGTATAAATTATAAGCTGGCCTTCGATTTATAAGTGTTTCCGGCGAAAGGAAAGCTGCCGAGTTGCGACGCCCAAACGAGTGCAATCTCTGGTGTGACGTGGTGCGAGGAGTTGAGATCAATGCACTCAGGTAGGCATGAGCCGTCGTAGTCACCTTTTGTTTTAATCTGAGGTCGTAATAATGTAGTGGATTTGAAGCGTCATTAGCTTGAGAATATAGTCAACAAGTGTGTGGTTTATTTACAGGAATCCGTGCCACCACCAACCGGTCGTGACGCCGCTGGCAGCCACGCGTAGATATAGAATATCCTAGCGCGTGAGTATCTCAATAGCATTGTTTAAATATAATAAGCCGTCAAACTAGGAAAGCAAATCGATATTTCATGGTGTCCGAATCATGCCTTGTCGCCAGGCGACGCAAGGCTCTTGGCCATGTGGCAGACGTGTCAAACCCTTTTAGGAGTGGATATTGCATCATCCCACAATATTCTGGCATTGTTTGGTTTTGTTTATTGGAATATCGTTGCCGTGTAGTGCCTTGTGTACTAGTTAAATGTGAATCAAAGCTAAAATTAAAACATGGTGTTAAATGTTAGTGTTGGAGTGTGAGTTTTTAGTTGTGCAACAGCGTTGGGAAGCTTTTGATAACCCATGGCGCTGCGAGTCCCTGGTTATGATAGGTTGCAGCCCCAGATACACAGATAGCAGACTGCGGGACCCTAATTTATGTAACAGTTAAAACTAGGCGTGTAGTGTTATAAATAGGCCCCGTGTTGATAATTTCAGATGCTTCGAGAGGCCCGTCTCGCCGCCAGGATTTAGAGCTGGGCCCTAAAGCCTGGACGCGAGACCTGCCTCTTCGGGGCACCAGCGGCCACCTGCTGCCAGCAAGCTGTCGCCGCACAGGCGTTGACGGTTTTTGTACCCCCACTCTGGGTTTAATCGTTCGTTATTCAGGAACATATTTTTACATTAGGGTTTCGAAACCTTAACATAGTATTTTCTTTTATATCCAACTACACCAAGCGTTGGTGAAGTTGTGAAACCTTTGAGGATCTGCGAGTTCGACCTGTGTGAAGTTGTATGGTGACATCGTCTCCAGATTCGGATCGACTATACGATCCTGGCGTCCATAAATATTTATTTAATATCGGTATAACCCCACGGTTCTCTAGAGTATCGGCTTTAAACGTGTGAGAGTTTTGATACGGTTAAACGGTTTAAAACATTTAATGTAATATTTTTATAGACGGAGTAATTTAATTTTAATTTCAACTTCATACTCCGAACGGTATTGGCTTTATCCCGACCCCCACTCACGACCATAGCTCGTACGACTGAGATATTAGCTGGCTGGTTAGGCAGTAGTAGGAACAGTATTATAAAATTTATTTTAAATTAAAATTATCACCGACCCGCTTGGTCCCTTTTGACTCTTAGGATTTTAGTGTGTTTTAGGGGGTGATATAGCTTTGGAATAAGGTTTAGATTACTTTAAACAGTAAATTATAGTTGGCAAAATTAATAGAAAGTTTGTTGAACTTTCATTTGAGATTGACCCTAGGGTCAATTTCGACTGATAGTTTTTATTTGAGATTTTCGGCTAAATAAATTAAAAGGAGTAACGTAGATGAATTGTACCTAACATAATATAAGATAAAATTGTGACTAACCCCCCTCTTTTAAATAATAAGAATGAAATAAAATTTATAATTTTATTTTATTGTTGTTGGACAAAATATTTGTGTGTTCTTTTACAATATACTGCCTAGCTGTTGAACATTTTATGGTTTTATTTGATAACAACCCACTGAAGCTTGCATTTGGGATTTTGTTCCTTTTCCCCAAAAGGGACAAAATCTCAAATGTAACAGTATTACTATTTTATGACTAGGTATTAGTATTACTAATAGTAATAAAAATACCGTATGTAGATACGTTCCCTTGGTGGGCTAATACCTCCATAATTAAAATTAAGTTATCGCTACAAATTATGGATGTTAATTTAACGCTCGTTGGTGTTCACAAACCCCGGCTTTGCATCGAAAAACAAGAATAACACTTTACCCGACCAGCCCCTGTATCGGCTAAAAAATATGAAAATGGACATGGGCTTCATTTGACATATGAAGCCCATAATATGCCCATATAAGGACAAAATATGGGCTTCAAATGACAAATAAAGCTCATATTTTTTAGCCGATAGACCCGCTGGGAATGAACCGGTTCACTGCCCCGCAGCCCACATTATGGAACATCGCAATTGATTAAATTATTGTTATATTTTTTGGACAGTGAACTTGTTAATACCAGGCCGAGCGCTTCACCACTCAGTCACTGAGGTGTAAGGTGTTCATGAATGATAATAAATTGATCAACCCAAAGTTGTACAAAAACCTTGGAGCCCAATCTCAAGACACGTACAATCGCAAGAACAAAGCTTCCAAGATACAAGGGATGGATTGATTTTTTGCTCGAGAGCCCGTCAACGGTATACAGGATAAATATCAGCCAAAGGACCTTACACCTCTCAACTCATTTGTAAGGGCATTCTATCACTGCGGACCCCATTTATAACCAACTTCATTATTCACAAAGTAATTTCGCGTCGAGATAACGGCGAGATAAATTTAGTTAGTAAAATTCACTTTCAATTAAATGCGAATCCGTACTTTGTGATTCGTAACGCGTTTTCGGGCACCACGAATTATGGATTAGCGGTTTGTTTTTTAAAAGTAATTCATCATAGACATGAGTGAATTACATACTTAAGCCACAGTATTGTGGTAGGGGGTCGGTCTTTTGTTGTCAGGCATTTGAAGCCCATGGGCTGCAACTCCGTGTAGTGTGGTCTCTAATCTAGAATTTGTATATGTCGTGGCCAAAACGTGGCCATATAATGAAATGCTCGGCCACGTCATGGTTAGGTTAGGTTGGAACGTGATCATTATTTTATTACATTTCATTGTAAGGTTTTTATTTCGATACACAATAATAATTTACACCAAAGTCTAAAGCTTATAATTAAGACTGTAAATGCACATTTAATCTATACAGTATACCGTTTATCTTCTGATTCGATCATCACAGTCTGTGATAAAGAGTCCTTAAAAATATTTTAAAAAAGGAAATACATGTATATTCAACATAAATGAATCACAAAAAACATCAAATTTAAATATACAGGAAACCAGTTATGTAATACTTATTTTGAAAATATATCTCAACACGTAGTTGTTTGTAAAACTACCTTTCTAGTATTTTTAATAAGCAACCATTGTTTCTAGTTACATTTTGGAAGGGCGAACACTTTTAGCACATCCACCACAAACGTCCCACCGCTGAGCACAGGCGTTCTCACATGGACAACATTAACTTTTTTTTTTACTTAGCTTGACATTTTACCTTTCCATAGGAGATAGACAACCAAAATAATAACAAGTAGAAGGTCAGTACGAAGTGTTTCATCCTATTAAACCTTATAAACTTATTAGACCTTTCCAGAAGGAACCTTCGCTGAAACAACGGAACATTCATGTCATCAGTACTAAAAGGCATTTAGGAGCGCTCCACTCCGCTATGAAAATCGTTGATAAATTTTTACACGGCAGTTTTTCAGGATTTGGCCCGGCGTTTACGGAGCGAAAGCTCGGGATTCACGATCGTTTAGCAATCATTGTGCGTGAATGGATTTTGACTTTTCCGAGTAGTTAGCGAGAAGCTTGGAGTGATCGACGTTGATGTACCCAAAGATAAAGTGAAAGGTATAAGTAAGTAGCGAAAGACTTCAACATTGAAATCATCCGAGCATCTCGGTCTGTGTAAAATTATAAGTTATGGCAAAAGATGGCGCTAGCTTACAGAATGTTTCGGCTAAAAGGCCTATTACATCTCGACTGTGATTTTTGCGTAAAATGCCGATTTTCGAATTTTGTAGCAATTTTGCAGTTGTATTTACCGTTTTTATCGAAATAGGATAAGTAATACATTCTTGCTTAATATTACAAAACACACTGCAAAAATAAGCTGAGTTCGGACAGCTGGCGCATCGCATTTTGTAGTAATTTTACAGTTGTATTTATCGTTTTTTATCGTAATAGGTTAAAATAAATTCATTAAATCTTTATTCCTCATAAAGTAAAATTTTTTTTGGTATAAATTTTGGTCTGGTGTAAAATTCTTGGAGTGTTCGACGTTGATCTACCCAAAGATAAAGTGAAAGGTATAAGTAAGTAGCGAAAGACTTCAACATTGAAATCAAGTTATCAAAACAATGGAGGGGTATTGGCTTAAATCACAAAGCATGCGGGTTGAAGATCACAAATTCGGGCAATGCTTTGAAAATCCAAAACACACTACGCCCGAACTAGTAAAGACGACAGAATCTTCCTACTACCCCACTAATATTATAAACGCGAAAGTTTGTAAGTATGGATGGATGTTTGTTACTCTTTCACGTAAAAACTACTGAATGGATTTAGATGAAATTCGGCATACAGATAGTTTATAACCTGGATTAACATATAGGATACATTTTATCCCGATATTCCTACGGGAACGAGAACCACGCGGGTGAAACCGCGAGCGGCCGCTAGTTTCTCATATAAGCTTTCGCGATATTCGTTATCGATTCCGATAAGTAACATCTTCATTCATACCTAAATTCATCACGTCCTTATTTTTCCTGGTCTTACCTAGACAGAAACCTCAGCTTTCCATTTACTGCAATCATAACACAGTT
This sequence comes from Scoparia ambigualis, assembly GCA_963921215.1. Lineage (NCBI taxonomy): Eukaryota > Metazoa > Arthropoda > Insecta > Lepidoptera > Crambidae > Scoparia > Scoparia ambigualis. Next base: position 5,769,513 of record OY992506.1, read on the forward strand.
TTAATTTAGATCGCATTTAGAGCAAAATATAATACTTACCTGATTAATTTCATCCTCATTATCCTCATTATCAAGTCTTCCCACATGACAGCAGCACGTCGGGCGATTAGGCTAAAACCTCTACACTTAGAATACAATCCGTACTATAAGCCTTTACCTCAGAATAATAACTAAAGCATAGAAGGAGTGCTATGGCATTATTTTGAGTGGGCACTCCGTTTGGTCACCATTCGAATTACATTTGTATAGGTCGCTTTTGAATTCAGTATCATAAATGGTGACCGGTTTTTTTTTCGCTATACTTTTTACGTTTTTAGTAACTTATTTTGTCTCTTTTCTTTCAATGTTTATGGCTATGGCCCAATCAAAAAAAAGAGACTTACGAGTCTTATTTGTACTCCTTCTATGCTTTAGTTATTTATTCTATGGCCTTTACGCTGGTCCAATGTGGATAGGTGGGTTTTAGCGACTGGAAACATAACCATCTTACGTCAACAACCGGGACCAACGGCTACACGTGTGAGTGACTAGAGCATTCAACCAACTGAATGCTCTAAGGTGAGTGATGATGGCGTTAAAATATACATTTTAATAATAATATAACACCGGGTTACAAAGACACTGAAACGTCAGGCTTAAATAGTAGCTTGTAAAAGTTATATTCGTACAATAAATGCCCGCCAGTAAAACCTGACACTCATTTTAAAATTTGCTTGCAGCGCCATCTGTTATGTTAGTAAGAAACTACATTATATTACGTTTTTTGCAACCTATGCTGCAACGAAAGCATCCAAGCATCTCTCGGTGTGTGTAGAATTGTAAGTTACGGCAAAAGATGGCGCTAGCTTACAGAATGTTTCAGCTAAGAGGCCTATTACATTTTTGCGTAAAATGCCGATTTTCGAATTTTGTTGTAATTTTGCAGTTGTATTTTCCGTTTTAGGATAATAAATTCATGCTTAATATTACAAATCTCCACTTTGCGAATATAAGCTGAGTTCGAACAGCCGGTGCATCGCATTTTGTAGTAATTTTACAGTTGAATTTATAGTTTTTAACGTAATAGAATAATAAATTCATTATAAAATCTTTATTCCTCATGAAGTAACAATTTTTCTGGTATAAATTTTGCTCAATAATATTATCGTAGATAGGAGAAATTCACAGTTAACTTAAAGCGATTTTCAAAGTTTTTTAGGTTTAAATAAGATTTTTTTTCTATATAAAACTAATGATATATAAAAATTCCGAGGCCGCTATGCAACTATACGACTATTTAAGAGATAACATTCTACTTTTTTTTTATTTGTTTAGAAGAAGTTTTTATTTGTTTTATTTGTTTATTTGTTCAATCTAGGGAGCTCTAGTGCCTTCGCGCATTTATGAAAATCTTTTTTTGTAATTTTGGGTTTAATTAAAAAGTTAAGCAAAATTTACAAAAGCGAGACCGCTACGAACTATGCTAATAGCTTTTCTACACTATTCAATAAGTCATAATTGTTAATGTATTTTTGTTTCTGAGATCCATAACGCCAAAATTGGCCATTTTACGCAAAAATCACAGTCGAGATGTAATAGGCCTCTTTATGTATTTTTGTTTCTGAGATCAAGAACACAAAAATTGGCAATAATCACTGACTGAGTGGTAGAGCCACGCTGCGTTGCAGCACGCATTGGACCGGCTCGCCCGGCGTAATACCACCCTCTCACGATTATCCGGCGTGAAATAATAGCACTTGGTGCTGTTATGTTTAAAGGCCGGCAACGCGTCTGCGATTTCTCTGGTTTTGCGGGTATCCATGGGCGGCGATGATTACTCTCCATCAGGTGACCCCTCTGCTCGTTTGCCTCCACTTTTATAAAAAAAAATCACAGTCAAGGTGTAATATGGCTCTTAGGGCGCACAGACAATAATAACAATAATAATAATACTAGGTAAGTATAGTTTTTATCATTGTCTTGGGTTGTTAAATTTTTATTTATTTTACGACTATGTTGTGTAAACCTACAAATAATATATTTATTCTAGAATCAATGTAGGTGTGGGCCAAACGGCAAAATTTATAATTTTAATTTATTGCTGCTACATTAAAATACACGAATCTACCCCCCTCCCTTCTTGAAAAGTGTCCCGTTTTACAGATTTTCTCAATTTTCAGGAAAGCTATACAAGCTTTACAAGCTAGAACAAAATGGTCAAAGACTGAATTATTTGTCAATAGGTTCCCTATAAATAAGTTATTACATTCACTTAGATACGATTTATACACTTGCGTGCAAAAAAATCGACCACCATACCGTAAAATTATAATGTTGTTTTTATTTATTTATTTATTTAAACTTTTGCAACATTATAATATTACATGGCGGACTTAATGCCTGAGGCATTTTCTACCAGTCAACCTTAGGGTGGTGCAGAGGTAACAATATAGTATGTTGTTCATTATATTGACACATTTATTCGGACACCCTCATTTCTCATAACGTAATCTTAGTGAAATTGTCGTGTGTTAAAAATAACCAAATCATTGTTTATTCAGTAATTGTTTACTTAAACTGGTTTTAAGTGACCATTTAGCTTGAGTTTAATTGTTTTGACTCTGTGAAAATGGATACTATCCCAGTGAGTGCGCTCAAGTTGTGGCACTGATCCAGGCAGGATTGAGTCAGCGCGTCGTAGCCAGGCGTCTTCACCTAAGCATATGTATTCTATGACCCTAAGTCGTTCAGCAGTGAGACGAGTATACCAAAGGCTTTTAGAGACTGGGACCTTCAATAGACGATCAGGTTTGGGAAGAAATCGGGCTACTTCAGAGCGAGATGACTGATTTATGGTGTCCATGAGTCTGAGAAATTGACATTTGACTGGTGTACAGGTGCAACAGCGGCTTCTTAATGTTCGTAGAGCAGCTGTAAGTGCATGGAGTGTACGACGAAGACTTGCAGAAAGAGGATTGCATCCTCACAAATCTGCTTATGGTCAAAAATTAACCCCCGCACATCGCTAAGCGCGGCTGAGGTTTGCTCGAGATAACATTAATTGGACACTCGAACAATGGAGGCTCATAGTGCTCTCGGATGAGTGTAAAATCAACGATAATGGAAACGATGGGCGCAGAAAAGTTTGCACAGGCTTGTATTGAAGAACGAGTGGCTTATGGAGGAAGTTCATGGACTGTTTGAGGCGGGATTTCTTTAGAAGGAAAAACTGATCTTCATTTCGTGTCCGGACCTCGTATAGGCAACCTGAATGCACAACGCTACGTCTAGAAGATTCTAGAACAACATGAATGCCATACGCTGGACTTGTAGGTGAGGACATCACTCTTTTGCAGGCAACGCCCGACCACATACAGCTGCAATGGTTTACCAGTACCTGCGTGAGTGTTTTAAAGAAGAAATACTTTGCGGCAGAATATGACTCCATTAAACGTAGTTTAGAATCTGTTAATTGGGATGAGGCTTTTTTATATAGTAAAGACGTGGATTCTATGTTGAGTGTTTTTTACAATATTTTAAATGAGTTGATAGTAAAGTATGTTCCCGTTCGTAAACAAATAAACTCATTAAAGTTTCCACCGTGGTACACTAATTCCTTAATAAAATTAAGTGACAAAAAAAGAAAGATTCACAAGAAATGGAAAACTTATGGTAGTAAAAACGACTACATGACTTTTTCACTGCTTTGATCTCGTTTGCGTAAATTAGAGGCAGGCACGTATAGAAGTATAGCTTTCTCTAAAGATAGGATTTAAGAGAATCCAAATTTTTTCTGGAGTTACGTCAAACCGAAAAAAGACTCTGGTAGCCTTCCACAAAAAGTGACATCAAAATACTATACTATCGAATGGAGACGAGATCAGTCAAACTTTTAATGATTACTTTCATTCGGTTTCTATACAGTCAACTGATTGTGATTTTAAATTTAACGATTTCACATCACAGGGGTCTCCTGTACAGCAGCTTAGTAACATACAGTTAAGCGATGAAGTGATTTTTAAGCACTTAAAACACTTAGATATCCACAAAGAAGCCGGTTTAGATGAGTTACCCCCTTTTTTTGTATCCAACTGGTCTCTTCAACTACTAAAACCTTTATCCATGATATCCAAAAAGTCCCTTAGCTCCGGTGTGTTCCCTATAGGGAATGCAAATCCGTCTACTTTGGTAAATCCGGATTTGAAAAAACGGATTTGTATGGTAAATCCGGATAGCCGGATTTTCCGGATTTTTCGGATTTAGAATAAAAAAAATTGTAATAATTAACAAAAATTGTTTATTTTGTTTTCTATATATTATTTCCCTTTACAACTTAAATGAAATGTTTATTTTATAAGTTATAATCGAAATAAATAAAAAGCACGCAATTTAATCAAATAAATATATTACTACTCAAACAAGATCTACAGTACAGTACTTTCTCTTGTACAGTAGTACAAGAGAAACAGTTACATTAAATCAAAAACTAAAATGAAAAGGAACTTCTCCTAACAAAAATAAAAATAAAATATAAGAACTTAAAATATAAAAAAATTTAGACTTTGTGTATTCAACTAGTGCCAAACACATTATAGAATAATATAAAATTAATAAGAAATGCAGATCGTGGATTAACTGAAACTCCTCGTTAGTGAAGCTAACAAAGACTTTTGGATACAAGTTCGGAGTTTTGTGAATCTTTTAAGCATGGTTGCCATACTACTGGAGTAGTATGTATTACAATGGCGGACTCCGTCGCTTTACCAGTCTAAAGGTCAACATCCCTTGCACACCGCGTCGTCTATTTGGTAAGGGCTCGTACCCGAACCACAGAGTTACTCATGTGCGCTTCATACGAAAATCGCTGCAAAGTGGTAAAGCGACGGTGACCCCCACCGTACACGCTGGAGCGTGTTTTGCAATCCAGTAAGAGCACAAGTTCTTTTCCAAATTCATCTTTGACGTGTTTTTGCAAGATAGAGACGTTTTTAGTAGGTGAGTTTTTGAAGAGTTTTACTACTGTTCTGACTTTTTTTAAATACTTCGAATCGAAAGTCCACTTCGTCTGTTGAATAACACTGATCGATAGCTGATTCCCCGATGGTAAGTGATTGTTTCTGTCATATAACACATCACAGATGGCTAAATGAATCCCATGAGCATGACATACATATCTGATGACATATATAAGCAAAAGGCGTCCTACTCTGCACATGACGCTTGCTCCATCAGTACCTAGTCATGCATGGCAAGCACATCATTTTCGCAGTCATTTAAAGTGAGATTATACAAAGCCAATCTAGCCTGGATCAAAGAAATGCAAACTTCAGCTGGCATAGACTCTTGGATAATAATCAAACCTAGGTTGTGAGACAAGATCCCATTTTTAAAGGATTTGCTGTGTAGATATGTCGATATTTATAAAGCGATGATTTATAGCCGTCCACTCATCGAATGTCAGTGCAAATTTTATATTTCTTAACTTTAATTGGTTAATTTTTCTTTGAGTTTCTTCGTTTCATTTTCATGTATTTACATTCATTACAATTTTTCGCAGTGTTTGCCCCGCGCCGCGCGGCACTCCGCTCTGCTAGGGTCTATCTAACCTTGCCGTTAAGTCTAACAGAGCCATGTAAATGTTTAAGTTTTTCTGTAGTTTTCTGTGTATTGTGTGTAGTTAAATAAATATTTTTTTATTTTATTACATTTTTAATTACAAGTTCAAAAAATCCGGATTCGAATTTTCAAATCCGGATTTAACAGCCCAGTATAAATACATGTAAATCCGGATATAATGGATTTCGGATTATCCGGATTGCATTCGCTAGTTCCCTAGTCTCTGGAAACGAGCTCTTGTGACTTGTGTGTGTTTTGGGGGTTAAAGTTACTCGCGTCCGTAGGTTTACCCTTGGGACCCTACACGTGACCCCTGGGTGGTGCTAAATGAGTGATACTGACTGAGTGGTAGAGCCACGCTGCGTTGCAGCACGCATTGGGCCGGCTCGCTCGGCGTAATACCACCCTCTCACGAATATCCGGCGTGAAGTAACGGCACTTGGTGCTGTTGTGTTTCGTCCGGCCAGTGAGGGTTCCGGAGGCCCATCCCCTCCCCCCCCCCTCCTCACAATTGCTATTCCTTCCTAAAACCTATTCCTTCCTTAAAGGCCGGCAACGCGTCTGCGATTCCTCTGGTTTTGCCATGGGTGTCCATGGGCGGCGGTGATTACTCTCCATCAGGTGACCCGCCTGCTCGTTTGCCTCCTTCTACTATAAAAAAAAAACCTATTCCCAAAAATATGAATAAAGAACAAATTACACAATACCATCCTATTTATAAGTTGTGTGTGTTTGGCAAAGTATTAGAGAAAATGGTTACATCTCAGTCATCGTATCTCATTCGTCATCACTTACCTCAAAGGCAGCATGGTTTTGTTAAGTCCCGAAGTGTTGATACAAATATGGTTACTTTTACCGAGTTTATTTTGGAAGCGATGGATCGAGGTAAGCAAGTTGACGCCGTGTCCACCGACTTTTCAAAAGCTTTCGATAAAATTTCCCATAACTTACTTTTGCAGAAGCTTTGGAGATTCGGTGTGCATGGTGACATGCTTAGATGGCTAGAATCTTATATTCGAAATTGTAGCCAGGCTGTCTGTCTGATGGGTTACTGCTCTAGTTTCTTGCCGATACCATCTGGAGTCCCACAAGGCTCTCATCTTGGACCGGTTCTGTTCTCTATTTGCATCAACGATATCAGCGACGCTTTAAAAAATTGCAGTATGCAGGCGATACAAAAATTTTCAAGGTTTTCATTAGTGCAGATGATTGTGATGATTTGCACAATGATTTATATTGTCTTAGTGAGTATTGCAACCAAAACCAGTTATTCCTTAATGCAGACAAGTGCCATGTAATAACGTATTCAAGGAGACCAACATCAATTGGTGATATATAATTGATGATCAGACCTTGTAACGAGTAAATAGTATCAGAGACTTAGGAATAATAATGAATAGTAAGCTGTCGTTTAAACCACATTTCGAACTAAGTGTCAAAAAATCGTTTGGAAGTCTAGGTTTCATAAACAGAGTATCGAAACCCTTTAGTAATATTATCACTTTGAAAGTCCTTTACTATAGTTTTGTGCGCTCTGTTTTGGACTTTGGTAGTGTCATTTGAAATCCATATTATAAGAAGGATATAGATCAAATTGAAAAGGTATAGCGAAAATTTATAAAACTACTTAATTATCGCAGTAATTATCCAAATAGTGATTCTGTGTGTTATTAAATAAGCACAATTTACATTCTCTTGAAAATCGTCGAAAGCTGTTTGACGTAGTTTTTTTATTTAAATTAATAAATTATAATATAGACTGTTCTGACCTTTTGTCAAAAATTTAAATCTTTAGTCAATATGTTAAAATTGCCAACTGCTAATATTTAATGCTCGTTGTAAGTAAATTCACAGAATCTGTAATGTATAAGGAACCATTTATTTTCACTTATGTTATTTTAATTTGTATTGTGCTTTATATTAAGTGTTTATTCCTACATTTATTCTTACTTAGTAAATTTGGGCACTCGTTGTCTATAACTTAAGTAATTTAGTTTACGGTGGGGACAGCAACATTATATAACGGTTATGTGCCAAAATAAAGAGAAAAAAAAGTTATCTTCTAAAGATTTGTTGAAGCAACTAAGGCCCTGGCAAGGATGCACACGGTGGAACAACGCAATCCAGCTTTGACACATCCACATCCTTTTCCGCAGCCCTTTTTGCGGCTACATGATACTATTTTCATTATCGGCTGTGGAGCTAGTGACTGTGGAGCTGGTGAATTTGTAGTATATGTGATAAAAAGTTTCTATTTTTTACCAGCCCCACTTTTCTGCACCTTCACTCTTTAAATTATTACCGTGGTACTTTTTTCTACATTTATATTATGCATGTTATATAAAAAACATTTCTTATTATTATTTGTCTTATAACATAGGTATTAAGTATTTATTGTTCTGAGGTAGTAATAATATATTGGTAAGCAGTGGGTTTTTTAAAACTTCGTTATTATTATAACGCACAATACTTTACTATAACCACAAACTTTAAAGCCAACGTTTGATATCAATACTAAATAAATAAGATGTTCGTTAAATAATACTTTCTACTTCATCCGGTTTTGTGGTCCGCTTGAATAGCTTAACCTAACTAACCACCATCTTACCATCTTATCTAAATATGTCGCCACAACATTAATGTTAGTACTTACTTTGCATTTTCATAGGTACAGTCACGAGCACCAATATGTATACACTTTGCCTCTTATTCCATTGTATTAAGAGTTACAATTGTTTACATATATTTCTTTTTAATCTTTATAGGCAAGTATTTTACCGCGATCTCACCTGATGGTGAAGTGGCGATATATACATATTTTTGCTCGTGACTGTACATGCTTGAACCTTTCCGTTCCGTTCTAAGACGACCTTAGAAAAGGGAAAACCGACTTAGTAATTTAATAGACTATGGTTTATTTACCGCTTACTTAACAAACTATTTAGTCGCCATGAGATCTTTTTTGTGTTCCTACAGTTAGAGATAAGATAGCCAGTTCCTAATAAGTTGAGGATTCCGGGTGAATTGCTGTTCTACCTTTGTCTTAATCATCACACCAAGCGAGATGAAGGTCAAATACTTATCCGTCCAAAATTAATCATTTTATGGTTTTGATAGATTTTTTGTGGGATCTGGAAGATATGGTGACCAAGCCTTCCGATCACTTTTGAATTGTTATAGACTTGCATAAGCATATGTATTTATATTTATGTAAGTAAATGTTTATTATCACTATACCTATGCTGTATACATAGATGTTATTAACTAGGAACTTAATCCCCTCCATAGCTTTTGTTTGTACTATAATTGTTAAAACTTTTCGGTACTCCTTGTCTATTACTATGTTCAATTTATAAGCTAACATATTTTTGTATAATGATTGACTGTATGTGCCATAATATGATTAAAAAAGTGAAGTTACAGAGCATTAAGGCTAAGAACTGGAGCTTCAGGGTCGGCAGCCCTCTATGTCACACACGTCCATGGGCTGCGGTTGTACCATCAGGCAGGTCGCATCACGCATGCCGGCATTTTGCCGGCTAAGTCAAAATAAAAACAGAGTTAAACAATTACAAGGTGACTGAGAGCCGCTCACTTCACAATCCATTATCCGGTGTTAAAGTAGTTACGACTGACCGCAGTCCACTAAGGGCGGTCAAATAGTCTTGACACACAAAGGGCAAGATGACTTGTGTACTTGTATTATAATCGACATCATACCTACGCATGTATTTAAGACTATTTTTTTTGCTTAAGTTGATTAAGAAACTAAATAAAATCAAAATTGGAGCAGTCCAAATGGACCACTTGGAATCTCAATAAATCTAGGTAAAAAAGATTTATCCTAGGGATATGATTATCCGTGGTCCAAAGACTTATTCTCAACAGAAGTTGTAAGTATAAGAATGTTGCAAGCACTAGTTCTCCGCGCGAGCGCATGTAGCTGTACATGCATAGGTATACTACGGCCAAATTCGCTAGAGAATGTTTTTAAACAAACCATTGACATTTCATTGTGCAAGTGCCATTCGGAATTTTACTTTTTCT